>JAOTOM010001339.1:0-65638 GCA_034440615.1 Ashinkailepas kermadecensis
GGTATGACACAAAATCTCAATTATATTCCAGCATCTGACATGTTTTGTCAACGAGAATGGGCCGGCTATCCACACCTTCACAATGGTAAAACATACCAATATAATTTAGTTGCTGTTGCCCACTGGCTGACACAAATTAGCAACGGAATTAACTGGAACAAGCAGTTCCGATTCCCAAGTGCCCAGCGGACGTTGCGTGAACTGTCGATAGCCGTTATGGTGATGCGTGAGCTATCGATGACCGTCATAAATCAACCGGGATGCTTCAAGGACATGGCTCACCAAGGCGTTTCTGCATGGGCCGCACCGATGTACACGATGACTGGACTACGAGCAAATTAACTCCCCTCCCCTGCCCCACGTAGTTAGGATATTTGGTGCACGCAAGCAGCTTTAAGATGTGCTCCGCTTTACACGTGATATTTAACAAATTTGCCCTCGATCTCCTCCTGCACAAGCCCCCTGAATGCGCCCCCGCTGTCCCGTGACGTGTCGCAGGCACTTGTCGCGAAACATCGTATCAGTCAGTGTCAATTAATGGCGTGAGGGCGCGAGCGACGACGGAAATCCGCCTCTGTGGTGACGTCGGCGTCCAGTTGTGCGGCTTCCGAAAATCGAGGCGGTGACCAACAGCACCCGGACGGAGACGGGGCCGGGAACGGGTAACTGCCCCGCCCGGGCACGTGACACGCCCCGGCTCAATATGACGTCACCAGCGCCAGCAACGTCGCGGTAACGAGTGGCCGGTCGACCTGAGACGTGACGACACGTGAGGCGGCTGACGTCAGGCAGCACGCGGCACGCGGCAGACGAGCGGCGCTAGGAGGGGCAGGGCGACGGCCCACGGCAGACGCTCAGGCACGCGAGTGAGTTGCCGAAGCTACCTGCAACAACGCACCGCTTCCAAGGCCACCACGCACTGGTGGAAGTGGAGACGAGAGGCGCCTCGCGACGCACAATGTGCCCTGCGGCCCGTACGGCCACGCGTTTCCCGGCTCTTAGACGCGAGAATCCTCATCAGAACCGCAGGTGACGCCCAATGTGCATTGCGGCCGGTACGACCACGCGTCCCACGGCTCTGAGACCGGCGGATCCTCCGCAGAACCATAGGTGACACTCGACCTAGGTGACACTGGCGGATCCTCCGCAGAACCGTAGGTGACACTGGCGGATCCTCCGCAGAATCGTAGGTGACACTGGCGGATCCTCCGCAGAACCGCAGGTGACACTGGCGGATCCTCTGGAGCGACAGTCAAGTTGTCCTGAACAATGCTCCCAACGACAATAAGGGGTTCCACACCTTTGTCGCGAATCGAATGGCTGAGATCTGCGGCTAGTCTGATCCCAGCCAGTGATGACACGTTCTTGATTACTTCAACCCGTCAGGTAACTGCTCTCTGGTGCTAATGCCTCCTGACCGGACAAGGACCGCCGCTGGATATCTGAGGAGTCGACCTTCTGTAGCACCCAGCTCACTGGGGAACTGGTGCCTCCTCACTGGATAAGGACGGCCGTTGGATATCTGAGGACTCGACCTTCTGTAACACCCAGAAGCTCATTGTGAGACTAGTGATAAACAGCGGGCGCAGAAGAAGATCCGGAAATGATAACGGTGCTCGTCACGCGGCGTGAATTCAAGACGCCCGCAGCTGGCACTCCTGGTCCGGATACATTTCCTAATTGGCTGCGTTATAGGCTGGTATTCGGTTGGTTGCAGCGATTTTTGACGAATTCCTTGGATGCCTAGTTGTCTGAAGATCACCAAAGCTAGAAGAAAGGTGATCCACGCTCCACTGAAAAGCTGCAGGACGTGTAAATGACAATTATTTGCGGGCTGCAGCAGCAAACCTTCAACCTCCCCCACCCTCTCCCGAGAAAGCAATACTGAGAAGAGGAGAGTAAGTCAACGCGAGCAATTGCCTACTACAGTCCCCCCCACCTGCTGAACCGGAACGAGCTACTGCCATTCGGTGGATGTCTGTCAAACGCTCCTCTGTCGGACAAAGCGCGCCACCCGATCATCCTGCCTCGAGACAGCCAAGCCCCAACATTGATCGTGACGGAGACCCATCAAAGGCTGCGCTGCACGCGGGACCTGAGCATGTCCTGTGCGAACCGCGGCAGACCTTCTGGATTCTACGCTACGAGCGAGGGCGGCGGTCAGGTAGGTTATCTGCTCATATCTGCTCATAGGAGCAATACAGTTGGCGGCCAGGGCCTCCCCGGCCGCGTGATCGACGTGCTGCCGAGACCTGATGGCCTGGTTAGATCAGCAAGAGTTTGCACCCGTGGTGACACGGTGCACCGACCAGCAAGCAAGCTGTGCGTCCTCGACGGGGCTGGGACTATGTCAAGAGTGTCGAGCTTCAGTGACCCCTCTCCGTACTCCCCTGCAGAGACGGGAGAATGTCGCTTCTAAGAACGGCAGGAGCATGAGGACAGCAGTAAAGGATTTTTGTTCACATTAAGATACAAGCAAATTGCTTGAAGCCATTTCGTGACTTGATAAGTTGATTATTGAGAATGTTTTGCAGCTCAGATGCATTTTTATGTTTGAATATGATGGCCGTATATTCAGCATGGGACACATAAGTCCTTTTGGAGCATAATTTTAAGAAATAAATTATGCAAATTACAAAAAGTAATGGCCCCGGAATAGACCCCTGAGTACTCCCATTACGACACGCCTATGGGACGATGCACATTTCCATTTTTTACACATTGGTATCCATTGGTCAAATAATATGATATAAGCTGGTGGAATTCATCACGGGTACCATGTTTTCTAATTTTACCAAGCAGCGTATCCAGGTTAGCTTCATCGAATGCTTTCCTAAGATCAAGAAACAGATAAATGGCATGTTTTCTATTTTCGAATGCATTAGTAAGTTCATTTTCGAGTATTAAAAAGGCACATCAGAACTTTTATTCCTGTGTAATCCGAATTGGTTTTGATGAATAAAATCATTTTGGTTTAGGTGTTTCATTACCCTGATCCATACATTGTTAGCAAGCACGTTGGACAATATTGGTAAAATATTTATCGGACAACAGTTTTGATATTGTTTAATTCCAATTTTATGTACTGGATTAATGATAGCTAGTTGTGAAAAGCAACAAAAAATTGCCAAACCAAGAAAGAAATCGGATAAATATAGAAGATGTTGCAATGTACATTTATATGCAGCTTTGAGCAGTTTTCTTTAATTCGATTTGTTCCAGCTCCAACATCGCTAGGGGTGTGATAATGTCAATAAATTCTTGGGCATTTGTAGGTAGCAAATTTGGGTACCTGGAACAAATTCAAGTGTATTTCCGGGGGAATTGTGAATTTTCGTTTGGGTTCTTCTCAAATTATAGAGAAGTATCTAGTAAATCATTTAGCTATTTCATCGTAAATTGAGAGGTCCTAACCACTATTTCCAGCCATTTTTTAAAGGGAATTTATCATCGAATGATTGTGCATTCATAAGCTTTGAAATAATCTTCCAAGTTTCTTGTGAATCGATGGCATGGTTCTTATAATTCAAGACGATGGTGTTTCAGGATCTTTGTGAGTGCATTCCTTTATCTGAGGTATTTATTGATGCCATAACTAGTTGGTTCTTTCAGTTTCCTTTCAAAAGACTATGTTTTACATGTATTTAGTTCAGCAAGGGGGTGAAATCCGAGGGTTTCTTGCCCTTTTCCTTGAATAACATGATTTGCTGTACAATATCTAGAATGTCCATCCTTACATGCTTCAATGATATTATGTGCTATCTTATTGGAATAATTTGCCACGTCCAAATTAATGAGTTTCTCTTGTAGGAATAACTGTAAATCCGCAGCTTTCTGATCGAAATATATGATGTGACGGTAGATGCGTTTGATGCGAGTACCGCAGCACACGTACTAAATGATGAAAAATTGGGAAGTGATCCCTGATATTAGTGAAAAAGCACCAGATACACATACTTATTGAAGTTATTGCAGCATAACATATATAATCAATTAAATAGCTTTTTCTATTTGAACATCTGGAAGCCTCTGAAATCATTGGCAAGGAACCATGAGAACACACTGTTGTGAAAAATTGCATGCATTGATCCTACTGTCAGTTGGAAGAGATTACAGTTGAGGTCATCAGTTATTATGCTAGTTCTATTTCTGGTTTCAGGTAGCCTTATGCAGCCTTCTAGCTCAGCGATGCAATGTTCTTTATCAGTATTAGGTCCTTTATATATTTGACCAACAATAGTTGATTGACGATATTCATCAGTACGTAAAGCACATGCTGCCTCAGCAGTTCAAAATTTTGCAATGTGTACCTTATCTGGTTTTACTTTATTTGTGTAAATACTAGACCGTGCCACGAGCAACTTTGCTGTCTTTGCTGCAAAAAACGTTTTAAAATTTTTTACTTCCATAGTATGCTTCCACAAACTTACTTAGCGATGGATTATAAAAAAAATCTACAATATCACAATGAACATTTGTTCCAACCAAAAGCTGCTGTAGTTCACCAAATTTGTTTGCAATCGATCTAATATTGATGTTCAGTAGGTTTATGTTGGACTTGTTTTTTGTATACACACATTGCCCATGTTTTTCTCTGAATGCAGGCTGCAATCCGTTGCTTCATCAGAATCAATTCAGGATAGATCACATCAGGCACGAAATTTGGTAGCTAATAAAGTTATGATTTTGGAGCTGCATTGACCAAATGCCATCAACCTGTGATAGGCTGCGTTAGCGCTGCGTTTATGTTAATAAGACGATCTATATATATATATATATATATATATATATATATATATATATATATATATATATATATATATATATATATATATATATATATATATATATATATATATATATATATATATATATATATATATATATATATATATATATATACGATTTAATGCGGCCACGCCCCTACCCCTCAGCTCATGACGTCACGTGACCTCACGTGACGGCCATGACGGATGTGATTGACGTGGCTGGCTCGCCCCAGCTGATTGAACAGGTTCAAACTGGTGACTTACTCCTGCCGGCCCGGGAGGTATTCGGGGCCGGAGGAAGCCGCAGGTTTGAGCAGGTTCCTCAGCCCCTGAGGAACCTGCTCAAACCCGGGAGGTCTCCCTGGTCAAACCTGCCGGAGAGTGAGGAACTTGCTCCACCAAGGGAGACCAGCCGAATCTGAGGAACCTGCTCAGCAGTCGGCTCGTGGGTAGCTATGACTGCTCAGTGGTATTTTGCGCCATCAGTGGTACACTTCGCACTTCATGAAGCTACGTGGAAATATTCGAAACGAAAGCATACTGGACGGGAACTGCACTGTGCTATCACTCTGCTTGTCACGGACTTCGAAATAATAGTCTTCGGTGCGTGGGAGTCAATTGCCTGCATTTTGGCGGAACCTTGGTCATCAAGATGTGCTAAATAATGCTTCTGAATGTGAGAGGGTCCTAATAAGAGCAAGTTGCATATAGTATTGTGGCGACCCCCTCAATATATTTTGACCGTCTCGTTCCTCCATGTATTCACCCGTCTCCTCCACAATGATTTTCAGAACTTGACCCTGCTTCGCTGCGACTTCTATTCCTTGATATATCAGCATCAGAGTTGTAAGAGAAAGACATTAGTGCTGAACCATTCCCACACACCACCGGAGACGAAGTCAGGAAACGACTAGGATTCCGGCAGAGGTTTTCCGGTGTGGTGCCGAATGGATCATTGAGCGAGAGCACCTCTTCACCGACTGGTGAGGAGGCCACCTCCATATCAGACGCAAGGAATGTCGAGTTGGTATCCACAGGCTTATCCGAAGCCACTCAAGCCGGCACTGGACTGATTTATCAAGCTATAAGCATAGCAAAATGGCAAGGGTCCTTGGGAATCGATGTACTGCCAGAAATGGTGATTTGACATCCTGTCAGATCGGCGCTTCTTGGAATGAAGTAATGAAGCAGTGCATACAGAATGTGGACGCGACTGCCCACTGACCAGGTGACCCGAGCTGAGCCGCGGCCGGCCGACGGTCGGAAGATCCGACCGATGCGCCGACTGCCCGCCTTGGCCCCTCCCCCACAGACGGGCTGGCGGCGGCGGGCGCGTGCCGCCGCCACCGCCGCCGCCGCCGCCGCCGCCGCCGCCGCCGCCGTCCAGCCGGTCCAGCGGGCCGCCGCCGCGCCGGCAGCTCAGACAGTCGGGTGCTGACGGCCGCGTCGCGAGGTCCAACCGAGGCGCCGTCGTCGCCGAGCGCCGCGCCACGTGAGCCAGTGAGCCGCCGCCGCTGCCGGAGACTGCCCGCCGGAGGAGGACGCGCCCCACCCGGCACACACATGGAGCTGTTCAGGTGAGGCTGGTGCGGCGGCGGCGCAGCTGTGTGGTGCGTGGCGACGTGATCAGGGAACGTCCTGCCGCACTGTGACGGATGTGACACACCCGCCCCGTCCTGCCGCACTGTGACGGATGTGACACACCCGCCCCGTCCTGCCGCACTGTGACGGATGTGACACACCCGCCCCGTCCTGCCGACGTGATCGACCGTCCTGCCGCACTGTGACGGATGTGACACACCCGCCCCGTCCGCCCTAGAACGTCCGCCGCACTGTGACGGATGTGACATCCGCCCCGTCCGCCCGTCCTGCCGCACTGTGACGGATGTGACACACCCGCCCCCGTCCTGCCGCACTGTGACGGATGTGACACACCCGCCCCGTCCTGCCGCACTGTGACGGATGTGACACACCCGCCCCCGTCCTGCCGCACTGTGACGGATGTGACACACCCGCCCCCGTCCTGCCGCACTGTGACGGATGTGACACACCCGCCCCGTCCTGCCGCACTGTGACGGATGTGACACACCCGCCCCGTCCTGCCGCACTGTGACGGATGTGACACACCCGCCCCGTCCTGCCGCACTGTGACGGATGTGACACACCCGCCCCGTCCTGCCGCACTGTGACGGATGTGACACCCCGTCCTGCCGCACTGTGACGGATGTGACACACCCGCCCCGTCCTGCCGCACTGTGACTGATGTGACACATCCGCCCCCGTCCTGCCGCACTGTGACGGATGCGGCATATCCATCCTGTCCTGCCGCATTGTGACGGATGAAGCATATCCAACTCCGTCCTGCCGCACTGTGACGGGTAAAGCGTGCCAACGCCGAGACGGCCGCAGTGTGTCAGGTATGCATGGAATGTTGCATGCCAAGGCAAGCATGCCAATGTGGGCACTGCCGCACGGTGACGGACAAGCGGTCTGAATAGTTTTGGGGAGAGTGGAAAACCGATTATTGGGCTAATTTTTTCCAGTCAGGGCCATGCGGTTAATGGGTAAGTTCCTAGAAAAGTTGTGGGGAGCATATCCCGCCCCTATCCTTGCCTTCACGACGCAGACCGTGTACCTAAGTGAAGTTTCATTTTGTACCTTGCCTTGTGCAATTAACTATTCTCCCTCTGTGTCTTGCTGATAATCACTGAGCTTCTGGATTTATGCCATAGTTTGTGTGAAATCTTCTCCTGTGCAAAGATATTGTGACACTGGCTCACACCAGCGGCTGTACCATATTCACGTTGAAAATGATGAAAAATAACATCCCAAGAAGCATTATCGGGTGGGGGGGGGGGGCGAGGCTTCACTGCCCACGCAACCACAAATATGCGATATATAGGGGAAGTTAGTGCAACCCGTATAATGGTCCGCAATGCCCACTGTACACCTGAGGCCTAGGGAAGGACACACGCCTTGCAAGCTTAGTTGCAATGCTTGCACACACACAAAATGTAAACTTTATCATTGCACATGAAATTGCTTGCATCTTGCTCCTTGACGGCTGTTTTACATCTGTGGGGGTCCTGTTAGGACTGACGATGCTTGCATTGGTGAAGTTTCTGGGTTTTTCTGAAGTGGCATGATCCCCACATCTTCCTGTTTTTTTTTTGCTGCGGTGACATGACCCCCGCAGCTTCCTTTTTTTTTCTGAGGTTGCATGACCCCACATCTTCCTGTTTGTTATCTGGGATGACATGACCCCCACATTTTTCAAATGTGATTCACATCAGTGCTGCTGCGTAGAAGCGTCGACAAACTCTTCACTGCATTGGTGCAAAATGCAACCACCGAGTTCGAGTTTACCATTCACTACAGACAGGTGCAATTTTGCGTCACAGTGAAATCGACGGCAGCATTCCGGGTCAACTGAAGTGGAAGCCCCGGTTGACCTCGGCAAGGTCGCTGCGCTGCAAAATTACCGCACAACACGCTTGAATGTTCGATATGCAGTGACACCAGCTGCAACAATGAACACAAAGGTCCAGGGGGAAGCTTGGTGGAGCACATGTCGCCTTTGCTGTGGCCGGGGTCGCTCTTCTGTCCCATTCACACGACGGATAGATTATTTGATCTCAAGGTGTTGTGGTTCAATGGAGGTGGTCGAAGCATATGGATGTGTTATGGTTCAATGGTGCTGCTGCTATCTTATAGAGGCGATATGTTTCTCACCCATTTCTCACCCATTTCTCACCCATTTCTCACCCATTCATGTTATTACCTATGCTCAGTCACATAATGCTCACTATCTTGGATGGTTCCCGAAGCTTGGAATGATGCACGCGTGTGTTTCATATGAATGAAGCTGTGCTCCGAACAGTGATCTTGTGACAACGCTATAGAGGCGATGGGCGCACGAACGTCCCCGAGTCTGGAGCGACAAGGTCATTTGGAAGGACTTCATTTCATGCGAAGTCATAGAATATAGCACTAGTTTTGACTCCGATACCCTAGCACCTCTTCTCCTCTGCTTTTTCATTTGTGTATACGGGCGGATCCAGGTAACACTTTTGGAGGGCAAAGATGCAAAAGATAAGCACAACAAACAGATAAGATACCTTTGCGCTCAATGTTGCATTATCGCCGTAAACCCGTGCGCGGATTGTTCAAGGGATATTTTTAATGTTTCGTGAGGGTACCCCAGCAAGAACGTTTAATTCGTAAACAACAGGGATTTGTTGGGATCGTGGCACCTTTGATCCACGTCACCCCCGCCTCGAGTACGCTACTGGCATACATAATGCATGCTATGTACTCCATGAATGCACGAGAAGATCTCCCTTACCTACCGGGAAGTCTGATATTCAAATCTTGCATCAGAGCCAATGCTGGCATGCTGCCACTGGTGCCACACTTCTTCTTTTTCTTCTTGTTTTTGCTGGCTTCCATTAGCAGAGTATTACATACCAGTGATGCTTGCCAATATGGCTGCTGCGCGCCGAAAATGTGAACTTTATCGCAGTCGCACTTTTTCACTCGCTATTACTCGCACAGAACAAAAACATCCCATTGCCATCTTATGCCGATGAAAGCAAACAAAATATACTCAGAGCAACACAAGAATGGCTTGACCTCAGCAGAGAAGGAAGAGCCGACTTGTTATTATCGCCAACGCAATATTGCTCGGCAGATCAGTTGATGTGGCTGAGATTTCGACATTGCACCATCAAAGAGGCGTTGTTTGCTGCAATAACAAGGCGCCGACAGAAGTTCTGACCATGGAGAATGGCTGGCGTCACGAGGCTTCGCATTGTTCTCAACAGCACTGCGTGCTGTTCAGAAGCCCGCTTATTGCATGGATAGGCCCTAATGGGCACCGGCAGTGGCCGGTGTTTCTCCCATGAAGCACAGTGGTGAGCAGAGATCATGGCTGTCTGAATGTCCATTATCCAGTGGTGATGGTGTCAGCTTTCCCTGTGGACAGTGCAGTACCACGTGCCGACAGAGTTTTACAGTAGCATACAATATTACAGCAGTATTACAGCACAGTATTTTTACAACAAACACTGGGCCTTCTAAAGCGTGTAGCTTTCCCAAGTGTAGCGCATTGGTGTTTTTTTTAAGCACTTCGTCAATGATCTCTAAGGTACGACGAATTACTAGCCTTGGAAGATCATGCATGCACTGCAATGCGCATCTTGGCACCGTTGGATTACATTATCGTAAGGAACGTATTATGATATTGCATTTAGCACACAAACACACATACACACCTACACATACATACAATCACATACTCTCACATACACACACATACACATGCACACACAAATACACACACATGCATGCATGCACACATACACATACACATACACATACACACATGCACGCATCCACGCACACACACATATACATACATGTACATATACGTACATGCACGCATGTACACATACCCACATGCACACATACATGTACACATACATACATGCACACATACACACATACACACATGCACATATACACACATACACCCATAAACACATACACCCATAAACACATACACATACAACACACATACACACAACTGAACACATACAGACACACGTACAGACACATACAGACACACGTACACACACACACATACACATACACACACACATACACACACATACACATACACACACACACACAAACATGATGGGGACTGTCAACCTCTGGAGAATAATCCTGCGAAATGATGAGAAGGAAGGCATTTGTGGTCACTTCTATCTCGAGATTCGCTGGACCAGGTCAAGCAACGTTTACAGTAAGATAACGGGATGTGAGTGACACAACTCACAAAGACCAAAACAGACGTAACCGAGGCTGGATCAGTGCTGGTAAATTGATGAACACGCACCGCTTTTCGTGTGACTGCAATAGAGCACAACACACCACAGAACCCGACACCAGAGGCACAGCCAGTGTGGGGGGGGGGGGCGACTCCCTCCTCCTAGGAACCAAAAATACACCAGATGAAACAAGAAATTTTGACATTTTCCCACGCAATTCGAAAAATTATCGATGCGCTTCGAGCGCTGCAAGCGTTCTGTTTTTCCCACATTTTTTTTGGTCGGATCTCTCCCTTAGAAAATCTTGGCTGCGCCACTGCATGAGACACCATGGGACCGATATTATCGGAGTGTTCTGTCGAACCAAACACTATGGTCCATATAGCGAACTTCAAAACAAGCATCACTTATATGAAAATCTACTCTAGCTTTCCCCATACGGTACGTGTGCACTACTGTCAATGTGCAACGCGTTCCTGACATTAGGAATGTTGACCCAGGCCAGGGACAGTTGTCCCAAAGATATAACGTTCATCCGCGATTATCACCAGACTTCTGTCATTATTAGCTTCTGTAGTGTCTGGTGCCGCACATACATAAACGTTGATAGATATCGATATGCGGATGACACTATTTGCTGCCTTCCAGTGTATGTTTGGGTTGTAGCAACCACCCACTGTCGTTGGAGCGACATTTCGGATTTCAGGCGTCTGAAGAGGTATTGGGAGCTGACATTTGGGTCGTTGGAAGTTTAGTGCAGCATAATTATTAGCTGGCAACTTTTCTTGAAAATCAGAGGGTGGGTATCACCAGGCAGTGTACGTGGGAAATAACGAGAAAGTGTATCACTCCACGTTGTATGCAGTTGGCGCGGTGTGAATCGTGTTTGATGTGGATGTTCGAGTGGGCGGGTTTCCTGTACACCGAAGTTGCCAGTTTATGTCCGTGTCCGTGTCTGGTGACGAATATGTCAAGAAACGGCAACATCACACTTTTCCACTTTCAACGTGAGCTTAACGTCAGCACAGCCGCTATTGAGGTGCTCCAAGACCGGGTCGAGTGCCTCCTCTTCCATGTGAGCACACAATAAACGTGTCAGCGACACACCGTCTCCAGTATGTCGGCTTGAGTGGAGCTCATAGTTGTCACTCCAAGTCTTCCATAAAGGCATTGTCCAACATGACGGACAGGGTTAGTCCCAACCGGGGCGCATTCCTATCTTGATATCTGATGTGCCCGTAAGCGTAGGCACTAAAATCTGGAATGTAATCAGTTGCGGTTTTTCGACGATTCTCGGTCTTCACTGGATTCCAAGGATCGATGTTGCAAAAGGTCTGTACTTCGGCTTGTTTCGTCAAACCTTCAACGAACCATGTTCACCATTCTATGGAAAAAAATCAACAACCATGTAATCTATCTCAAGAGATTACCGTGATCAGGACTTGACTCCCAAAGGCTTTAGGCTCCGACAGGACCTGCAGCGATCACTTTCCAGTAAAACCCTTATTATGCTGGCTCAAAGAGCTCTATCGTGTGACACTCCAGAAAGCATGAAAAAGGAAGATCAGCAAATATCCATCCTGATTCGGAACATAACTGGCAACATCCGCATTATCGTATATGAAGTTCACTTCGCTCGTATAGCGTCGATAACTACCACAGCTGAAGAACGTGAATTCCATCAGAGGACAGAACTTTGTCTTCTGGATAAGCTCCGAAAAGAAAAGAAAACTGCTAGAAACAATAAAACGCGGGTGACGATAGATGACAGAGGTTAGTTGATGCGAGGTATACGAGGCAAACTAATCTAGTATGCGAGGTAAACTAGGTCCATCAAATGATCCTTCATATTTAATTAGACATTTCGGTGCATTTAAGACCACACATCGAATTAGAATTAAGTTTTCCTTCCGACTGAATCATTTCTACCACTGTCTCATCACGATATATCGCAAAATCGCACTCAAGATGAAGTTCCAGAAATATGAAAATTTCCTTACACCAGTTACCCTTGAAACCCGCCCCAGCAAAGATGTGCAAAATCTGGTTAGGAAATGCAAACAAAATCATCAAAAAGGCCACCAAGATTGTCAAAGAATTCCAAAAGTCAGCTCCAAAAAAGTTCAGCAGCTCACTCGGAATCCCAGGGAGGGAATGGGGGCTCATTCGGCTGGTCCATATTTTGCGATTTCTTTCGTTTCGAACTGTAATCCTTATCCGCCCAAAATTCCCCAAACCCTCACCTCACACCGCGACAATTCGTAGATAGCATACTCACCACAGCTCATCAACACATACAAGAAACAAAACCAAGACACCAACACAAACCTCGCTCGGCCCCCTGGTTGAACGACGAGTGCCACCAGGCGATCTGCGCGAGGAACTACGCACGACACAGATACGAAAGACGACGCACGCCAGAAACGTTCACTGCATGCAAGCACTACAGAGCATTTTGCAGATGCACCACTAAAGATCACTAAAGACCAAATTTCCCCTATCGGCGAAATTTGGTAACTTTTTAAAACCTTCCAACACAGACAAAGACCACCAAGTAAAGCCATACTACTCAGACATAACAACAACACCATCATAGACTCATAAGCCGTCGCAGACATTTTCGAATACAACTATCACCTTAGATCATCAACACTTACACTTGACGCTCCACCCCTAATCAGACAAACACGCCCACATCTCTACAACACTAGATTCATACTAACATAACTGCAATTAGCAACTTCAGGAATAGGCAACACCAGCGTAAGACCAGACAACATACACCACTCATTTTTCAAACACTTTTCGACGCAAACACTCCACGCCCTTATCGACATCTACGACACAGCATGGGCAACTCACACCCAGTCTTGGTTACTCGCTTTTCTAATACCTATCCCTAAACCAAACACTGACCCAACTATCTGCGACCCATACTATCATATCGTGCTAACCAGCTGTTTTCATAAACTTTTCGAACGCCTTGTCAAAACAAAATATACGCCTCTATATTCTCCAAAAAAACAACAACTAATCTCCAATCAGTCTTCCTTCCTGACAGATATTGCCTCGGCAATCTCACCTATCTTACCACACACATCCAAGAAGCGGCGGCAGGGAAGCGTTCTAAGGCCGCCGTCACACGTCTTAGCCTACGGCGCACATCTTAAGTACCACTACAAAACTCAACTCATTAGACAACACCCATGTGCTCAGGCACTGCAAATTTGCACCAAACGCAAACACCAACTCATCAAAGCATCCCCACTCGAGATAACAATAGGATGCCGCATGCAACTATACGCAAACTTTCTACACATCACTCTTCCCACCTCACAACCACTCACAATCATCACTGCATGGTGGAAACACCAAACACCCACAACGCGCTATCTCATAGACAAACCAAAGTATACCTGCACAAACATAGAAATACAACAACTCTTTCGGCAATTATTATTACAACACTCAAAATACAACATCATCTACATCGACGGTTCCAAATCACACACCACACAGCAGACGGGCACGGCGGGCGGCGCTGTACCCCGGTACAACACCGCCCCGGGTCATCTTGCGTGTCCGTCTGCCCGATACAGCATCTACATACACTGCAGAATTATACTCAATTGTTCGGCCTGCACAGCCATCCACCACACACAAATTTGACACATCATAGCCACTGACGCAAAATTAGCATTACAAAGCATAGCACATCACCACACTCTCAAACACCCTCTCATACCAAAGATGCTACGCATACATAACAAATTAACCACACCCCATCAAGCGCTTCTTTTTTTGATCCCAAGTCACACAAGCAGACACTGTAGCGGACACGTAGACACAGAAGCAATCCTCGTCACAAAGCTTCAACAGACCGCAGACTGCCCCGACTCACAATCTGACGACTGCTCCACAATTCACCAGGCAGTCAACAAACGCATTGAACAAACATGGGACACCGCAAGAACACAACTCCACGAAATACACCACAAGCACGAACACTGGAACACTATCAATCAAAGCAATAGACATATGGAACGTATACTGATACGCTTACGCATCGGACACACAAATCTCACTCGCACCTACATCATACCAAAAACCGCAAACCGCACAAACAGAATCCACAGACGCGTGGGAGGTTTGCCGCCCACTACCACAATGCACCACATAGCATCAACCACCTACCATCAAACACATACTCATACACAATGCACCACATAGCATCAACCACCTACCATCAAACACATACTCATACACAATGCACCACATAGCATCAACCACCTACCATCAAACACATACTCATACACAATGCACCACATATCATCAACAACCTACCATCAAACACATACTCATACACAATGCACCACATATCATCAACCACCTACCATCAAACACATACTCATACACAATGCACCACATAGCATCAACCACCTACCATCAAACAGATACGCATACACTGCATCAAGTACACCAACGAGAGACAACATATCACAAACTATTGCACCACAAACAACATCCCGCTGAGCATCACCACTCTCCTCAACAACGACCATCCAACATTATGCGAATATCTACTCAACTTTCTTTCAACTACACGCATTATTCATGGCCTGTGATATAAAAAAAGGAAAATGGAATGAGAAAATAAATGGAAAAGATACGCTGAAAAAGAAGACCCGGATAAAAACATTCAAGTAAAAACAAAAACAAGCATAAGATAGGTGGACCAAGAAAAGAGAAAAGAAATATAACAAGATTAGTACCAAAACAAAACTAACAAGTAAACCAAGCATAAAAGAAGACCAACAAAAGCTAACATTCCATTATGTGCATAATATATTTTGGAATGTTAACTCTACTGGTGCCGATGTCCCTTTCACTTTCCTTCAGCTCTCTTCCAGATCTGTTGAAACTAAACATTTAGTAGGAAAGGACAATTTATATGTGAAAGCATTATTTTATCTGATATTGTCCCGTGAGCGGTTCAAATTACCTTCAATCGCAGCGTTTGCATTGGTCGATGCTGGAGGCTGCTGGAGCACCTGCGACTGCGATTGGGTATTGGGTATTGGGTATTGGGTATTGGGTATTGGGTATTGGGTATTGGGTATTGGGTATTGGGTATTGGGTATTGGGTATTGGGTATTGGGTATTGGGTATTGGGTATTCACGTGGCGCAGTGCTGTTGTCGCAGGATCGGTCAGCTGGGTCGGCTGGTCCTGCAGCTGCTGTGATGACTGCTGGTTATTGACGTGGCGCCGTGCTGTTGCTGTGATGACTGCTGGTTATTGACGTGGCGCCGTGCTGTTGCTGTGATGACTGCTGGTTATTGACGTGGCGCCGTGCTGTTGCTGTGATGACTGCTGGTTATTGACGTGGTGCCGTGCTGTTGCTGTGATGACTGCTGGTTATTGACGTGGTGCCGTGCTGTTGCTGTGATGACTGCTGGTTATTGACGTGGCGCCGTGCTGTTGCTGTGATGACTGCTGGTTATTGACGTGGCGCCGTGCTGTTGCTGTGACGACTGCTGGTTATTGACGTGGCGCCGTGCTGTTGCTGTGATGACTGCTGGTTATTGACGCGGCGCCGTGCTGTTGCTGTGATGACTGCTGGTTATTGACGTGGCGCCGTGCTGTTGCTGTGATGACTGCTGGTTATTGACGTGGCGCCGTGCTGTTGCTGTGATGACTGCTGGTTATTGACGTGGCGCCGTGCTGTTGCTGTGATGACTGCTGGTTATTGACGTGGTGCCGTGCTGTTGCTGTTGCCGCAGGACCGGTCGGCTGGGTCGGCTGACCCTGCTGCTGCTGGCGCTGTTCGGAAGTCTGGCAGGCTCGCCCGAGGCACGACGGCGCGGCCGCGGCCGGCATCGGCACCAGCACGGCGACATCCGCGAGCACATCGACACCGACGAGGTGCTGCGCACGCTCGAGTCGCAGAAGCGGCCGGCCGGCGCGCCGCCGTCGGCGCCACCTGGCGCCAACGGCGGCGGCCTCACCTCGGCCGAACGGCTCGCCGCCGTCGCGCAGCTGCGGCCCGACGTGCTCAAGTCGTCGCGGCGCGCGCGCCTCATCACCAAGCGCCGCTACCTGAAGCAGGACTGGTGCAAGACGGAGCCGCTGGTGCGCCGGCTGCGCGAGCCCGGTTGCCGGTCGCGCCGCGTGCTTGACCACTTCTGCTACGGCCAGTGCAACTCGTTCTACATCCCGCGCGAGGGCCGCCGTCGCCGCGGCGGCAGCGGCGGCGGCGGCGGCGGCGGCGGCGGCGGCGGCGGCGGCGGCCGCGCGTTCCAGTCGTGCGCGTTCTGCCAGCCGCGCCGCTGGCACACCGTGTCGGTCACGTTCCACTGTCCGGGCCGGATACCGGCGCAGCAGCGGCGCCACGTCAAGCTGGTGAAGCGGTGCAGCTGCTCGGCGCAGCGGCTCACCGACTGAGCCGCTCTGGCAGCTCCTCGGCAGAGGAGACGCACCGCCGAGTCGCCAAGAGCGGGCGCTGCTCGCCGGACTTGCTTCAGTATTGAGTCACGAGTGGAGTCCGTCTGCGGAGTCGTGCGGACTGAGTCACGCGGCGCGGCTGCGAGCGCTGAGCTGTTCAGTTGGGCGCTGCGGCTGTCCGGGCAGAGTCGCCCCGGCACTGAGTCACAGTCTGCAGGCGCAGTTGGCAGCTCTGCAGGCGCAGTTGGTGCTGCGAACACCGCTGCACCGCTTGAGGGGGTCCGGCTGTGCGGAAGACGGCCGCAGCGCCTGACCGCGGCCGATGCGAGGTCCGACTTTGGCGGCGTTCCGTGCGGCAAACCACACAGCGCAACACCACCGTTCTGGCAAGGCCTGTCGAGCATAGTCGAGTCTGGCAGAGTGCATTTGCGACGGCCAGAATCTGTCAGAGTCTGACAGATCCTGCAGCCGGGGCGAAGTCTACCACTTGCAATGCTGCCGAAACGATGCACTCTGAGCATCCGTGGCGGCCGTCCGCCGAAGCTCTCTGAGACAGTTGGACCGTCCTTTCTCGATTGTTATCTCCGTGACAGTTTTGCGAAGAGTTGAACTTGACAAACGCGCTGGCGGGCATTGATGTGTGTGTGTTTGGTCTGGTGAGCCGTGTTTCAGACGCCAGGATTTCCGTTCGTGGAATCATGCACATGTTGTCTCGGCGATGAGGCAGATCGCTGCGAGGCGGCGCCGCGTCGTGTCGTGTCCAAACAACTGTTGACAAATGGCGAAGCGACATGTGGACCAGCGGCAGATAATCCAGAACTCACGGCTCTGGCACACGGGAGCTGTTGTGCGCCACTGTGTCGTCACCAAAGTGGCTGTGGCGCAGCATCAACTAGTCATTTGTTAGGCGTGTTGACCGTAGTTCGTGTGTAGATAAGCAGCTATCTTTGCAACAGTTCGCGACGAAGACGCAAGACGCGATTCGAAGCGAAGCGTTGCGCGGTGCGTTCCAGCGCGATGTTGCCGCTCGTTTGCGAGTGGTTCGACGTTGTTCATGTTGTCTGAACGCGTGGGCACAACCAGCTGGCGGGGGGACAATCAGGCGGCTCTGCCCCAGTTACCTGACCCTCCCCTGTTCTGACACATAGCGCATCCTGAGACCTGGCGCGGTCGCGGGTCAGAGTGCCGAGTCGCGTGACGCCGAGTAAGGACCAACATCCTGGCGACTGCCGGCGGTGTTGGCACAGCTGTGATACGTACGACTCGTCGTTTACATGTTAGCAATAAATGGTCTACTCTGTGTCAAATGTTCTCGCGAGACTGTCTCCAGACTCTTCAGCCTATCCACCAGCTGGACAACTGTTTCAAGGCGATGTCGTCGCACTCCAAGCTGAACTAAGAAAACCAGCATGCGGCGGCTGTTGTTTATTTGGTGGTTCTCGACGCACTTAATGCGCGATCACGGCTAATGGTGCCGCCGACATGATTACAGTCCCATTATTTCATAGTTCCACAGTCCTCAAACAACATAGCAGTGCAACATAGCAGTGGCCAGTGGACATAATCATCATTGCATCGGTCAGCAGACAAACTAGTAGAGAAAACTGGTAATAATGAAGGCTCAAAGGTTGCATAACAGATCCTCTGAGCATACTGCACTCCTAGCGGTTAGTAACGGGTCATTCCGACCGGGCGGGTCGCTCCATAATTTCCTTTTTGCAGTTGATGAGAAGACCAATGAATGCCTTTTTGGGCGCATTGTTTGTGGTGTTTTTGCACATTTGAACGAAGCAAGAATAATGACGCCCCCGCTCCATCTCTGTCGTTTCCATGCCTTCAGTGTACCAACAAATGCCGATTCACTGCACCCGCCCGTTGTCGTTCTCGGCTGGTGTTCAAACGTGACGTCAGGACCAATTACAGAACGATCTAGATAATCGATGAATAATAATTTAGCTTCATTACGTTTTCCATATCGGGTCAAAATAAATATTAGAGCAATTTTTGAAATAATAAACTATCAGTATAAAGTGAAAGAAAACGAAGTGTTAGGCTGCGTGTAACAACTCCATTGTTGGTATTCTTCGATTCAACGCAATTTTGAACGTATCAAGTAGACCTTTGGGATCCTATCCCTTCGCGAAGCTTTATGGCACTTCAATTCGAGAAACATCAATGTTGATCAGAAAATGATTATCTACCAAGGCTACTTGAAAGCAACTTCCAAGGCCTGCGAACCATAGGACGAGCGAGGTGGCATCACATTTTCGTAGCGTCGACCATACCAAAAGGAAATCACCGCAATGTATCCACTTTGACCTCGGCGACGAAAATAACCCGAGCTTTCGCTGTGCTATGTACACTTGTGCATGTCCTACCAATGTAACTGAAGACGTAACTACAATCCGCTGAAGAGGGAGGGAGGCTGTGGTCTTACAGCCTCCTCCCCTCCCCGATAATTAGGTGCTCCGCATTCATTACCTAAAAATAATTTGTTTTTCCTGGGATTTAGGTCGTTCCGGCCCATAGAAGATCTTCTGGCCCTCCATACCTCTGTGCCCGGAGGTAGGGATGAGGCGGAAGAGGTGTATGCCCGCCCCTCATACCTCTTAGATCCCCTCAGGGACTGTGATGTGATCCCCTGGAGATGCGAGGGGCATCTGTGGTGTCATTAGCGGGTCCGTTGGGCCCTGCTATCTCCAAGGAAGGAGTGCAGCCACCCTATCGTCCACCTTAAAGGCCCCGATGGAGTTATGGGGTTTCGTGCAGGGCCTTTAGCAGGTTATCTGGCTTTGGACTCTTGCATGATCATGGGAGGACGTAGTCATCCCCTTTGGCCTTCTCGAATTATCTTAGGGGCTCCGCTGGGCATCTGAAGGGCCTCCGCAAAACTTTAGCAGACGCTCTGCGGCCCAGCATGCCTCCAGACGGTGGTGTGACCATTCCATTTGCCCCTCTTGGACGATGGAGCTCTTACAGGGCTTCGAAGAGGGCATCGCTAGGCGTTTAAAGGTCTGAGGGCTCCTCCTTGCATGTCTGAAGGGCCGCCGCAGGTCTATCAGGTGTGTGAGGGGGGGGGGGGTGCCATTTTCCCACCCGCCTTTTGGTTTCGCTTTTGAATTCAACTAGCGCGCTGCATCTATGACGGCGCATTCAACAGCAGTACCGTGAAAGCAAGAAGCTTACCGTGTCAACCATCATGTATATTTTTGATATTTGTGTCAATGGTAAAATTCGGGTCATTTCAGTGTCAGATTATGCAATGTCTTCTCGTGGTGCGCTGCGAACCACTGGGGACGGGCGGTCCCAGATGTCCGTGTTTAACCTGTATTTAGTAGTGGCATGTGAATGATTAGTGGATGCGCCTTTGGTTTTCAACACGTACAACGCGGATACTATATGTACTTTTCATAGCAGCCTAATCCTAATAGAACAGCCCAATCGTGAATAGTTGATGCAGGGTAGTGAACTTGATGTTGAAAAGCATCACCTTGCTTCTGTGGTTACCTTTTCATGTAATTTGATTACCGGATTTCACATGTATTTTTCATCTGAGCGAACTTGAAGTGCTATCGCACCAATGAAGTTGGACTGATTTTTAAACTCATGGGGAATCGATCTTAAAGAGAAATGCGCTCTTTCTCATGTTAAGCAATGATGCTGATACTTGCAAATTATTAACCAGACTAGCTGTTGCCAGAGTACGGTCATGGTATTGTTTGATGCAACGTTAGTCATTGGGTTCAAGCTATTTTATCAGTAGTGACCGTTTTCAGACTAGGGGACCGCTTTCAGGCAAGGGGACCGACTTAAGATCGGGGACACGTTTTGAGACTACGGAGTCGCTTTAAGACAAGGGGCCAGTTTTGTGGCAAGGTGAACGATTTAACCCTCGCCGGTCCGGACGGCAAATCCAACTTCGCAGAGCCAGGAGGGGGGGGGGGCACCTGAAGGCCCTCCCTCTAACCTTCGATCTACGTATGTTAGGATGAAATGCAGAACACCGTTTTGACAGCGCTGGTCATAGAGAGCCCAAAACATACCATAAATGTGCATTTTGACTGATATTGTGTTCACCTGAGGTCGTAGTTAGTCAATATATACACCCTGACTGAAGTCCCTCGAAATGATTATAAAAGACGCAACCTTCGACTTATGTTCAAAAAGAACCTTTGTTCTTTTGAGATCGTTGTTCAAGAATTAACTTAGATGAAGGCATTTATATTGATTACACTGGTCTGCGTCATTTTAAAGTTCAAGTATATGTTTGCTGTTCTTGAGTCAGTTTCTTACGCCGATTAAAAAAATCGCATTTATTTTTCTCAATCAGATAAAATTTTCAAAATTAAACACATTTTAAAGGATAATTTCACATTATATTAGTAGGCATGTGATTCCTCTAGTAGAATAACTCGGCTGCTATCGACGTACAGGCTTTACAGGCGGTTCACAGGCGGTTTACAGGCGGTTAGAATGATGTTTCCAGGCCGTTCTTTACAAGCGGTTAATAGATCGCAAGAAGGGTACAGCATGATACTTGGCTAATCAGGGATGAATGACCTCCTCAGGGACTTCTGGTTGTGCTGAGCAGACACTACATCCCTCTTTAGGCACCAGCAGAAGTCGGCCAGAAAGTTGACGTCCCACCGGCCTTGATAGTATTCCTCCATCACTCGGATATCCTTGTGGAAACGCCTGTTTTCACTAAGTCTCCACAATTATCCGGGAAATAATCCAGATGAGATCTGAGGAAGTGTATTTTCACTGACATGCGCGCACCTTGTCGACGGAAACTCTCCATCAGCTCATCGACAGCCTTCTCGTACTCTGGACTCCGGTGGTTGCCGAGGAAATTCGCGATGATCGACTTCAATGCCAGCCAAGCGGAGAGTTTAGTAGGATTCAATGATTCATCGAAGAGTGTCCTTGACGAGCTCTCTTATCATCGAATCATCTGAGGACCATCGAATACCCCCGCCACCAGCTTCTCCCTGCTTACGCGTGGAAACTTCTGTCATAGAAAAGTGAATCCTCCACAGAGGCGTCGATTTGTATCCTTTTGTGGGGGCCATGGCCCCACCAATGTTGATCTTGGCCCCCCATGTTGATTTGGGCCCACCAATAACCTATGCTATTTTTATGCTGATAAAAAGTTAAAGGAAAAAAACACCATGCTAGGTACATAGAAAACGTAGTCGATGTTAACCAGCACATTTTGTACTGAAAAGAAACAGATTTCGATTAGATAGTGGGTTGACTCTCCACCTTTTGCTACAAAATTTAAAATTGTGTGCAAAAAAAAAACAAAATAGCTGGATTTCCCTCCCCTGTGGAAGGACAACTCACATCATAAAATGTTGAGATTGCCTGATACTAACGCATTTTAAACCAGATTGTCCCCCAAAAATATGTTCAGTCACAAAACAACAATTGCATTGTCATACTGAGGTTTGTATACACCACCAATGGCAAACCCACATGCATATGGAGCTTGAACAAGATTCATTCCATTCTCAATTTCCAGTCATTGTCAAACTTGCATACCAGTGAGTGCACCAGTGAACAACAATCACAGTTATCATTGAGATTGTAGACATACAAACTAGAATTATCTTCAACAGCCCACCCATCACACTATCAGCTTGATATTTACCTGGTGCCTACCTAGGTACATGCCCAGTGACAATGTTGATGTGCATGCATGCAATATTGATATGGGGAAACCAAGTCTCAAACTGAACCAACGAGAGCCATGCGTGAGCCAATCTGTCAGCTTATGATACCATGAAAGACAAAACTCAGCAATAAGCTGCATGGACACTGCATTATAATTTATATTCCTAAGGAAAACAATAGGTACTAAGTTATGGCGCACATGACTTCCAAAGCAAACCTTAAAAGGTACACCAAAGTTATCCTCAAGCCTTGGTGACGTCACAGCTTTTTCCTCATATATTGCATAAATTGGTAGCATCAGGCATGTTTCAATTTCGCTGCGCATGGGGGAGGGGGAGAGAGTGATTTTTTAGGCGTGCCGGACCATAAAGGTCATTTGCGCCGCCTTTAAAGCGAGTACGTTACATGCCTGTCTATAATAGCGAGTGTTTGCGATCAAGGTGCAGGCAGGTGAACATTTACGTTAAGGGAATTTTACGTTATAGTTTGTGTGATATTTTAGGTGCTGAAGGCGGAGGCTGGGATGGGGACATCTCCCTGATGTGTAAATGGTTTTAATTTTACTTCACTCCTCCACAAAATGATTTGTAGTTTGCGTGGGGGCGGTGCTGCGCATGAAACATACGAAGTTTATGCGTTGCCCATATAGTTTTGCACGTTACATGATTTTTTATCGACAAAATGGAGGACTACCCTGTATTTGTATTTTGCATGCTGGCGCAGCTAGGCATAGTCCGAGAATGCTTTCATTGATGCGTTTGAGTGAGGAAAGACAATACCACCCAACAATAACCAGTAATTAGCAGTAATATAGCAATTATGTGTTTGAAGTTGCAAATTTCCTGTCTCCCTCCTTGAAAAATAGAATTGGGTATAGCGGCCACCGGTCGTGATGTCTGTTCTCCAGAACATCCAAAACCGAAAAGATAAAAAGCATCGATAAAAGGTAGCATCGAAAGATAAAAAGTAAAAGTACAAAAATCCTAGAATCTCAAACTAGCGATTGTTTTCGACAAATATGGCGGAGGTGAGACATTTGTCGTGCAATTGCGCGCGATGTTTAATCCGGTGGCCAAACTCATATGACGTCGCGCTGCTTCATTTTTTATACTTCACACCCGACGTGTCTGCAGATTGGTGTGATTTTAAGCAGTTAATAACTTGCTGATATTTAATTCCCAAAGAAACAATGGAGGAAGAAGTTGGCAGGTAAGCTTCAACAAGTCCAGTCCATGCCTTTTTTTTATTTCTGCACGGTGTTTCTATATTAATGCCAGATACCTAACTACCTACCTACCATATTTGAGTATTATTGTGCTTTAAGGTGGTAACAAGACAAGTTTTTACAGACATTTTCCTCCATAGAGCAAACGAATAGGTTAGTTTTGGTAGTAAATTTGTGCTTTAAGGTGCTTTATGAATTCTTGGAATTTATCATTCGAATGCAATGTTTATGAATGTGACTAAGATGATGGAACCACTCATTTTTCTGGGCAAATGCTTACTTTTCAGGTTGTGAGCAAAATAGCACCAAACAAGGGGCTTTCAGTTAAGTAACATAGCATAAAAAGAAATGTATAAAAATATAATACACATTCAGCATAACCTAACCTAACCTAGCCTAACCTCCCTTTGGAGAAAACAAAATAAAAAAACAAAATTAGGAAAAGTTAAAGCCTTTTATTTTTTGAAGATTTTCAATATTTAAAAATCTAACCCAACCTAACCTAACCTAACATGAGTTGCTCTTGAAGGAAAAATTATTTGTTAATTTGCAATTTAAGGTGTTTTATTAATTTTTTGAATTTTTCTTCAGAATACCATGTTCATGAGGGTGACTAAGATGATGGGACCACTTATTTTCTGTGCAATCGCATTTTTGTTTAAAATTGGAGAGAAAAAAATTTGACAAATTTTCGAACTTAAAAAGTCTAAACTAACCTAACCTAACCAAACCTGACCCATTTGTTTGCTTTATGGAAACAAATGTGTGTAAAACCTCGTCTTGTTACCACCTTAAAGCACAATAATATCGGTTTGGTTAGGTTAGGCTAGTTTAGTTTTTTTTAGTCGGAAAATTTTTCACAAATTTTGACAAATTTCTCAAAATCGGGAATCTTTCCTTCAAAAGCAGCTGACGTTAGGTTATGCTAGGTTTGGTTCGGTTTTCTAATTTATAAAATTTTCAGAGAATATATTGCTTAAAATTGTTTACTAATTTTTTTCCCTTCAAAGGGTGGTTAGGATATGCTAGATTAGTTTATGTTTGTTATGGTTATTAGGTTATCGTATGGATTCACTAATGAGTGAATCCACACCATTCCAACTGGAGTCTAAAAGCTCCATCATAACCTTTCTTCTATAACGTACATCACAGACTCACAAGAACCCATCTCGATTCTACTGCTCACTCAGGACACTATAGAAGTCAATTAATGAAAGTGTTACTTCATTATCTGCATTGTTAATGTAAACAGAAAGAAGTCCTTTGAACCATATGTAATGTCCTTCACAGGGCTGCTCCGTCCACCTCCAACTTCAACCCTGACAAAATTTCAGGAGCGCATCCATCTCTACAGCAGCCTGCGGAACAAGGTGTGTATTGCAGCAAGAGTACTATGATCTGAATTCCATGGTATCCCTGTTGCCTAATAGTCCATCCTTGCCTATCCATGTAGGAGATGTTTGGCTTTCCTCAAACTGTCTGGAGAACTTGGGAGTTGAAATCACGTGTGAGTGATGAAACAGATAAGCTCTTCCCATATGCTTATGTTGCAGAATTGCACGGCACAGTAGCATGCCAAATGGGGAGGGGACATTGTGGGCAGTTTCCCCCTGACAGGTTGTGGGGCCCCCGAGAATCGCGTCGAGCTCCTGAAAAAAAATTGCGCCAGTCTCCTTAATAATCCCGTTTGGGCCTCCAATAATCGCAACGGAGCCCCGTAGAATCGCACTGGGGCCAAAAAGTCGCGCAGGGGCTTCTGAAAATGACGCTGGCGCCTCAAAAGTTCCCACCTGGGCCCCTGAAAATCACGCTGGGGCTCGAAAGAGTCGTGCTGGGGTTCAAGAAAATCAGGACGGAGGCCACAAACGGTCGGGCCGGGGCCCCAGAAAGTCACGCTGAGTCTAGGGGTACCAAGAATTCTCGCCCGGATCCCTGAAAATCACACTAGGGGCATGACAGGTCGCACAGGGGCTTCAAAAGTCTCATTGTGATCACCCAACAAATGAAGCCGGGGCAACGAAAAACAGTCCCGACATGAAAAATCACTCTGGGGTCCCAATAACCGCTCAAAAAGCCCACAAAACGTGTTGGGCCCCCAAAAACGTGTCCTAGCCACTAAAGCTCGATCTAGGGATCCCAACATGTGACCACGGGCCCCCAAATATCGCATTCGGGGCCAAAAATTCCGTCGGTAATCCGAAAATGTAATGTCGGCAATCAAAAGCGTACCGAGTTTCGCAAAAAGCGACAGAGCCTTAAAATATGCGCTGCAGCTCGAAATAAACACATCGGTAGCGATAAATACAAGCATAACGGAGGCCCTCCAGGCACACCAAGGCCATCAGACCGCACGGGGCTTAAAAAACAGGCTGGGCCCTCAAAAATGGATTTGATCGTAAACAAGGAACAAATAGACCGGACACTAAATAAACACATCGGCGTCTTCGAAAACGCGCCGATACCAAAAAAATTTAATCGGTGTATATAAAGACAACAAAGCTGTAAAAAAAGAGCCGGGTCTCAAACATGTGCCGGGCCCCTAACAAAAATTGGCTGGAGCCTTAAAACACATCCATAGAAGAAGAAAATCGCAACGGGTAAAAAACGAACACCTAGCCAGGGTCACGGCTCGGTAGCCAATCTGGGAGCTTCATTAACCAAAGAGATGAGGTGCATCAAAGCTCAGTGTGTCTCCGGATTTCTTCATCACGAGAAAACGTGGGAAGAAGAGAATTAATACATCGAATTGAATTTATCGATTTTTTTTTTCAGCGAGCCGCCATACCAGACATTCCACATGTCAAATGTGGCACAAGGCTGTCATGTGACAGTAATTAGCAAAACGTGGGAGGCCTAGCAGACACCGGAGAAGCGCACGTAGAGTGGCGAATGTGCCGACTGCGCAAGGCGGGTGTACACGTGTACGAACGTTGGCGTTTTGACGACCGGGCGTTATTAATTGGAATGCCTGATATTGCCAAATGTTACATTCTTGAGTGACTTGTTCAGGTGTAATTTCAGCAGTGTGAGGTGACTTTTCAAGGGATACCAAAATAAAAATCTTCAAACAGGATGGCGGGAGTTAGGGTTGAAATCCGGTCATTCAGAAATAATGGTGGTAGATTTGGCCCCCTCCACAGAACAGTTAATTTGGTCACTAATTATTATATAACAAAAATATAGAACCCCCTTTGAAAAAAAAAATATTGGTGAAAATCCGGGGACTTTTTTTAAATGAGGGTAGTTGGGCACCTTCCAAATCAGTTTGCCCCCCTCTCGCAAATCGTAGGTACGCCACTGCCATGGCATGACATCATTTAACCTGTTGATGGCTATGATCCGCCGCAATGGACGGTGTACTCCGCGGTCCCGGTCCGTCACAGTGGACGATGTGCTCCGCGGTCCCGATCCGCCACAATGGACGGTGTACTCCACGGCCCTGATTCGCCACAGTGGACGGTGTGCTCCGCGGCCCCGGTACGTTACAATGGACGCTGTACTACACGGCCCTGATCCGCCACAGTGGACGGTTTGTTCCGCGACCCTGATCTACCACAGTGGATGGTGTACTCCGCGGCCCTGATCCGCCGCAGTGGACGCTATGCTTCGCGACCATAGTCCGTCATAGTAGGTGTGCCCCACGGCACCGGTTCACCACAGTGGACGGTGTACTCTGCGACCCTGGTCTGCCACGGTTGATGATGTACTCTGCGGCCCTGGTCCACAGTGGACAGTGTGCTCCGCGGCTCCGGTCCGTTACGGTGGACCATGTGCTCCGCGGCACCGGTCCGCCAGAGTGGACGGTGTGCTTCGCGTCTCTGGTCCGCCATAATAGAAGGTGTGCTCCACAGCCCCGGTCCGCCACAGTGGACGGTTTGCTCAGCGACCCTGGCCCGCTACAATGGACGGGTCGAAAAGGGTCAGGGTCAGGGTCAGGGTCAGGGTCAGGGTCAGGGTCGAAAAACGGGGTTTTCCTGGATTTTTGCCATCCATAGCATTATCCTCTTCGCAAAATTATCCTCCATGTTGTTTCCTCCATGCGTTTTCAATTTGCACGTCGGATGGTGTTCGACAATGAATTGCCCTGTGTTAAAGTGCTCAAGATTCGCCTGAAACTTCAAAGTGAGATTCTGATGCCAAGGTTTGAAGGAAAATATCCTCTCCGTATTCCATCACTCAGATGTTGTCCTCTCATCACCCAGGATTGCAAAGTATAAATCCAACCCTGGTGGACGGTGCGTACTCCACGGCCCTGGTGAGTCACAGTGAACGGTGTGGGATTAGTCACGGCTTTGCATCATCTTTCCGAGCAGCTTTGTGTGCATTAGTTGTCACTTTCTCCGCATTCTACCGTTCACTTTACCATTAAAAGGTACCAATGTCACCCATGTATTAATATTTCCCAATTCGTCACAGCCATTGAATCTGCTTGAGACACAACTGCCCTTGTTGTGCATTTCGAGCGATGAATATTGATGCCATCAGAAAAGCAAATTCTGTCAGCAGCGAGACTGACCTTACTTCCACTAGGGTAATGATTACAGGTACTAACAGCAGTGCGGCCAGAAATGTCTTTGGACCCGGCACCCTTGTGGCCTTATTCGTGTCCCTCGCACCTATATGAAGACTCCTTACGTCTGTCATGTGTTCCTACTGTCCGACATTTTGCACCTCTTTATATTTGCCCCTTATATGCTCTATATTTTATTTATATGATAAGGTCCGGTCACACGAAGTCGGGTCATCTCGGATCATTGTTCACACAATGTCATGGTGTACTACTTCGGTGGCTCTAAAACTGAAATAAAATTTCAATTCACAAGGAACAGTAGCATTCGGCATAAGACCACTTTGCGGGCGCAATGTCGCTAAGGCAGCTGACGCGCACAAAAATCCGAACTCCACACACAAGACGGCAGTGTAGAATAAGCATAATACTTGACCTGACCTAACACCATTGACCTTGTCACATATTTGAAAGCCGAATGTCTATATCATTATTTCATCATGTTCTGCACGAAAAGTTTTCCCCTTACTGCGATGAGAAGAGAGAATTTGACCTGACCTCCGTTTAGTAACCTTGGCCTTGATTAAAATTTTGGGAAAGCAGAGTTATTTGATTTGATCAAAGAACAGTATGATCTGGATTTGGTGTTGCTATGCTGCAACCACTGCGAATCTCGGCATTTTGGAGATTTTGGAATATTATCCTCCTTGATCCATCCCAAGTGAATTTCAAGGGGAATTAGATATCAAATTGGTGAATGAGGTCAAGAAGGCAAATATGGTGGAGTCCAAGCACCACCAAAGGTATAGAAACTCCGCACTTAACCTTCTGGAGGGAAAGGATTACAAGTACTAACAGGGCTGCAGTAAAAATTCCTCCATTGCGACACACCTGGTGCGGGGACCATTCCAATTCCGCCGATTTGAAAACTGCTTTGATTTCTGCCATTATTCCCACTTTCCGAAGTTTTGTACTTTTTATTTCCGACTCTAGCAAAGGAACCATTCCAGCCGACATATCCATTTCAAAACCGTCGGATGGCACTTCTGGGAATCTCCTGGGCTGACCTTTTCTGACTCCTTGGCCGTGACCGGAGAGGCATGTACCCGGTGTGTCCTACTCTTGCTCTTGGCTGCGCCATTGGGTACGTGTGGAGTTTTTAGATTGTTGTAGAAAAGTAGTAGGACGATTGCTCTGATTGATGTCTATGATCCGTTGTGCATTTTAGTTTGCTTGGTGTCGTGTGTGGTAACTGACTAGACTCGGCGATCACGATGACTACATGAATGCACATGTTTGATCAGAGTACATTGTTTCGATTTATATGCTTTTGTGGAGGCTGTGCCCCCTCCCCTAACCCGAATTCGCCCCACCAAAACTTTGGCTTCGCCCCTCCATAATGTTAGGCCAAAAGGAAATACCTTTACCCATCGTCATCACAGTTCAGGACTGTTGTGCTTCGATGCTCCATCAACGCCGGTGTGTTTTAGCCTGCATAAGGGCGCAGAAATATTTTACTTAAGCCGGTGTGTGTTTGTTGGTGTGTAGAGTGAGGGGAGGGTGACGGTAACGTTGACGATGACGATGACGATGACGATGACGATGACGATGACGATGACGATGACGATGACGATGACGATGACGATGACGATGACGATGACGATGACGATGACGATGACGATGACGATGACGATGACGATGACGATGACGATGACGATGACGATGACGATGACGTTGACGATGACGATTACGATGGGTCCGAGTCCATTGTATGACTGTAGTCGCATGCTGTGACTCAAAGTTGTTATGTTGACATGTACCGTGTACTGCTCTTTTGCTTATGTGACTTCACCTGTTACTGGACGATTTTGCCCGTTGGCGAGGATGCTGAATAAACATAAACATACACATCGTCAAATAAAAAATCAGAACTATTGAGGTCTGAAAATATAGTTGGCGAAATCCGATGAGTTTTTGTCCCCCCAATATTTTTTTTCACAAATCGACACCCCTGAACCTCCACCTTCTTCGTCCAGCACCTTCACGAAGTTCTTCATGAGATCGAGTTTGATGTGCAGTGGTGAGAGTAGAATCTTGTGCGGTTCGACCGGAGTGGGACAGAGCATTGTGTGAACCGGGCTGTAGTCCTTGCCTAGACGGCCACTCTCGTTGGACATAATGCTGGTCGTCTGACCGGCTTGGTTTCTCTCATTTCAACTGAGTGTGTGACAGAGATCGAAAAGGGTCAAGATAAGGACATTAAGAATGGCGACATCCCTGGGGAGTTAGCGCCTCCAATCCTGACCCAGTAGCACAGATCCAATGCAAAGTTCTGTCCTCTGCAACCATCCAGGAGATCCAGGTGATTCAGATTGAGAGTCTTCTCAGTCTTAGTCTATTGAGGGTCTTCGGAGAACTACTGAGGGTCCTCGAACAACTGCGGTCAAGGGTCATCGGAGAGCTACCGAGGGTCCTCGGACAGATACATAGGGTCCTCGGACAACTCCCGAGGGTCCACGGACAGCTATGATGGTCCTCGGATAACTATTGAGGGTCCTCGGACAGCTACAGAGGGTTCCGGAGAGCTTCAGCGAGCCCTCTGACAGATGCACAGAGCCCCTATAGAGGTAGCTTATAAAGACACCGTCCAACACATGGAGCTGGGCCCCAAAGGAAGCCACACGCTGGTGCTCGGATCGGCCCAACAGTTCCTTGTGGGGTACTGTGTAGGTAGAGCAATGATGCACTTTTATGTCGGGTGTGCAGTTGTCTGCCGCAGAACGCAAGTGAAGCCATAACAAGAACTCAAAGAAGATTGTGTGCAGTAAGCACTGCAGTAATAGTATACAGTCCATTGTTAGCCTTTTGGGAGGTTCATATTTGTCCGGAGCCATCAGATCGTCGAAGAACCCTCCAAAAATGTGCTCCTCTTACGGAAATCTGGTGAACGTCCCCTCATTATACCATCTCGGATAAGCATGCAAACACCGTAGCTTAAATACCTAAACTAGAATTTTCCCAGAAACACTGGAGACACCCTCAGTATTGCCTGACGTCACAGCTGACAGTCGGCAGAAACACTGGAGACACCATATGTGTTGCCTGACGACACGGCTGACAATCGGCAGAAACAATGGAGACACCCTATATATTGCCTGACGTCACTGCTGATAGACGGTAGACACCCCTCAGACACCCTATGTATTGCCTGACTCACTGCTGATAGTCGGCAGAAATAATGGAGACAATGGAGTATTTATTTGTTTATTTATTTCACGATACATGCCCTCCACGTACTGTGGATGTTATGGACAGTCTATCAGCATTCCCTGACGTCACTGCTGATAGTCGGCAGACACACCTGAGACACCATATGTATTGCCTGACGTCACTGCTGATAGTCGGCAGACACACCTGAGACACCATATGTATTGCCTGACGTCACTGCTGACAGTCGGCAGACACACTGAAGACACCCTATGTATTGCCTGACGTCACTGCTGACAGTCGGCAGAAACACGGGAGACACCCTATGTATTGCCTGACGTCACTGCTGATAGTCGGCGGACACTCCTGACACACCATATGTATTGCCTAACATCACTGCTGATAGTCGGCAGATACACTGGAGACACCATATGTATTGCCTGACGTCACTGCTGACAGTCGGCAGAAACACTGGAGACACCATATGTATTGCCTGACGTCACTGCTGACAGTCGGCAGAAACACTGGAGACATCATATGTATTGCCTGACGTCACTGCTGATAGTCGGCAGAAACACTGGAGACACCATATGTATTGCCTCATGTCACTGCTGACAGTCGGCAGAAACACTGGAGACACCATATGTATTGACTGATGTCACTGCTGATAGTCGGCAGACACACTGGAGACACCCTATGTATTGCCTGACGTCACTGCTGATAGTCGGCAGAAACACTGGAGACACCCTATGCATTTATTTATTTATTTATTTATTTCACGATACATGCCCTCCACGTACCGTGGCTGTTGTGGACAGTCTATAAGCATTGCCTGACGTAACTGCTGACAGTCGTAATACCATCCAATCGCTGAGCACTGTGTTCATTCGTCGACAGTATCTGGCTGGAAGCCCCTCCGACATTGATGAACCATCCTGCATGCGCCTGCAGGTCAAACAAACAGCGGGCATCGAGTACAGTACGAATGAATGTACTGACATGGAGTTCAGTACGGACTGAATGGACTGACATGGAGTTCAGTACGGTCTAAATGGACTGAAATAAACCTCAGTACGGGTGAATGGACTGACATAAAGTTCAGTATGAGATGAATGGACCGATATGGACCTCAGTACGGCTGAATGAACTGACATGGTGTTCAGTACGGGATGAATGGACCGACATGGACCTCAGTACGGCTGAATGGACTGACATGGAGTTCAGTATGGCTGAATGGACTGACAACACTTACATTAATCCGCACACCGCCCCGTTCTGTCCCGTCGCGCCTAGGATAAGAATCGCTTTGAGCGGTGTTTGCTTTATGCAAATCATGCCTCGCGCCAGCCACGTGACCACTACACGACACCACTGACAGTCAGACAGAACGCGGCACCGAGGCGAAGAACCACCTGTTTGCAGCGGCTCCAGAGCGGAGTGATACTATCAGCCGCTGCCCCTGCAACCCCAATTCCAGACGCCGCCAGCCCGTGCCGAGATAGTGTCCCGACCGGGCCGCGCTCCATTCATTACACCCGCTGCAGCCGGCCGGCCGGCCGGGCGGCTCCTGCAGTACCTGCAGCACCGGTGCTGTGGTCGGTACCGGTACAGTTCGTCAATGCTGGCACTGTACTCTGTACCTCTGTTAGATAGGGACCGTGAGACATCCTCCCTCCAGTCCATGGTGTTCAGCCAAGAACCCAGTCCACGCCGAGTGAAATATGTAAGTACTAATTAAATGTGACGGTTTTGAATCTAACCGCGCCAGTTTTAAGCCGTTTAATATGAATGTAAATCCACCCGCAAAAGACGTGACGTTGTCACATGTCTCATCAAAATGGCAAATGCACCCCCCCCCTTCGAACGGGAAAGAGTATGTATGGTTTCCTGTGTAACGGTAAGCCCTGCACTTGCGACCATGAGCACAGAACGAACCGGTTGGGTGAGGTGGGCGCAGGAACCCCCACCGACGTCCGGTCTGCAGCCAGGCTCCAGTCGGGTCCGGCCTGAGGCTGGGGTATCGGCGGCGGAGCGACGACGTATGCAGCACGGGTCTCAGCACTCTCTACCAACACACCGACCGGCACACACCCACCGATATACCCACCGACTCATCCACCAACACACCCACCAACACACCTACCAACACACCCACCAACACACCCACCGACACACCTGCCGACACACCCACAAACACACCCACCGACACACCCACCTACACACCTACCGACACACCCACCGACACACCTACCGACACACCCACCGACACACCCACCGACACACCTGCCGACACACCCACCAACACACCCACCGACACACCCACCAACACACCTACCGACACACCCACCAACACACCCACCGACACACCTACCGACACACCCACCGACACACCTGCCGACACACCAACTGATACACCAACCGACACACCCACTGACACACCCACCTACACACCCACCGACACACCCACCAACACACCCACCGACTCACCCACCAACACACCCACCAACACACCTACCAACACACCCACCAACACACCCACCGACACACCTGCCGACACACCCACCAACACACCCACCGACACACCCACCAACACACCTACCGACACACCCACCAACACACCCACCGACACACCTACCGACACACCCACCGACACACCTGCCGACACACCAACTGATACACCAACCGACACACCCACTGACACACCCACCTACACACCCACCGACACACCTGCCGACACACCCACCAACACACCCACCGACACACCCACCGACACACCCACCGACACACCCACCGACACACCCACCAACACACCCACCAACACACCCACCGACACACCCACCAACACACCCACCGACACACCCACCGACACACCCACCGACACACCCACCGACACACCAACCCACTGGCACACATTTATTGACATACTCACCCATACAGTATACAAAAACAATATTTCGCCATGTCATACCAAATTGATGAACATATCATTTTCTTCATGTGGCCTCACTTCTCATTCCCTCTGGGAAATGAGTCTCTGACCCCCTCTGGCTCCCCGTGGCAGGGAACCCGATATCCTCCGGTTGATGACACTTGGTGGTGTTGTACACTTGATGTAAATCATGCTCATAAGCTGATATATCTGTGATCTGGTAGGCTAGCGTTTCGGTGGTTTGGCTCAGTTACGCATGAGTATGTACAAATGTAGACTTGTGTGAATGTTCTATATACCGGTGCCGTGTGTGCTGTATGCTGTATGTAGGCTGGTGTGTGCATGTGCTGTATGCCGATGCTGTGTGCATGTTGTATGTCGATGCTGTGTGTGCTGTATGCTGTATGCAGACTAGTGTGCATGTGCTAAATGCCGATGCTGTGTATTGTATGATGTGTGTAGATTTGTGTGCATGTGCTGTTTCCTGGTGCACTTGCGGTTCTTCAAGGGTGATTGCAACTAGTGCGCTAAAAACAACTTCTCATGAAGAGATCGAGCACATGAACATCAGACATGCTAACTGATAAGAAAAACAAAACAAGCATTCCTCAACTGTCGGGATATTATGCATCGTCTTAGCAAATGTCAGGCGAAATGCTACAGTGGTAGGTGTCGACAATCCCGGTGGGCTACATCGGCGATTATAAATGTCGACAGATGATTGGTCAGGCATGTGATTTACACAAGCACAATTCACCCAGGCGTGATTTATTTGCGCTTCCAAGGTTTCTTAACACCGACCCGGTGCCATCCTGACATTGTTTTAACCGTACCGCGATACAATGATGTATACCGTGATGCAATGATATTTGAACTGTACCGTGATGCAAACTTTGTTCCCCCAAGTTTGCTGTATGATTCGTTGCTTTTGTGTGCCAGCTTTGTGAATGGTTTTAATTGCATTCACAGCTTCACGCTGTTGAAAAAGTTAATTAATTCCTTAAACTTTGCGGTTTAGTGTTTGATGCTTTAATCAAGCTCTCTTGCACCGAGTTCTGGTCATCCCGAGACAACGAAATGAAGAAGAAAAAAGAAGAAAATGGTGCCGAGGAAGATGCTCGAGTGCAGCGGCACGAGATCGGTGGATTCACTTTCGGAGTAAAGGGAATTTATGGTTCAGTTTTTCGGACTTGGATTGAAATCTCTTCAACCAGTTCTGACAAGTTCGAGACTGTAGGATGAAAGAGATGGAGAAGATCAAGTTCCATCCTACCATAGTTATCTATCAAGAGACAGATAACTATGGTAGGAGGTGCGGTGGGACAAGCAGAGCGGATGCGTTTAGATCCTGCATGGCGAATGCAGTGGAAGCCTGTCGGGGTAGACTGCTGTTTTGTGTTCGTTAACAGCGAATGTCACAGCTTCATCCTTATCAGAATAGTTTTCATGCCGATATCTAAGCATTTCAGAAGAACCTCCGTTTTCACGATTTTCCCACTTCGTTTTCCCAGACTCACGCCATGTGTCACGGAGCGTCTCAGCAGCGCCATCATAGCAGCGCCATCTCAGCAGCGCCATCTCAGCAGCGCCATCTCAGCAGCACCATCTCAGCAGCACCATCTCAGCAGCACCATCTCAAATGCACCATCTCAGAAGCATCGTCTCAGTACCGCCATCTCAGCACCGCCATCTCAGCACCGCCGTCTCAGCAGCGCCATCCCAGCACCGCCATCTCAGCAGCGCCATCTCAGCAGCACCATCTCAGCAGCGCCATCTCAGCAGCGCCGTCTCAGCAGTACCATCCCAACACCGCCATCTCAGCAGCGCCATCTCAGCAGCACCATCTCAGCAGCGCCATCTCAAGCAGCTCGTCTCCGTACCGCCATCTCAGCACCGCCATCTCAGCACCGCCGTCTCAGCAGCGCCATCCCAGCACCGCCATCTCAGCACCGCCGTCTCAGCAGCGCCATCTCAGCAGCGCCATCTCAGCAGCGCCATCTCAGCAGCGCCGTCTCAGCAATGCCATCCCAACACCGCCATCTCAGCAGCGCCATCTCAGCAGCACCATCTCAGCACCGCCATCTCAGCAGCGCCGTCTCAGCAGCATCATCTCCATGCCGCCGTCACAGCAGCGCCATCTCAGCAGCGCCATCTCAGCAGCACCATCTCCATGCCGCCGTCACGATCAAGATCAGTCGATGACAAAATTCGGCTGGACCACGTCTGACCGGTTCGTCTCTGGCCCACCAGCCGGCCAGCTGGCAGACACACCCTGCCGCATCGCATGCCGGCAGATCTGCCACTTCCGGTAGCGCGACCGAGTCAGTCTCGGCTGGTGTTGGCAGACGGCGATCCGACCGCAGGATTACCTGACCGGCTGGAGAGACGTGCGATTGTGTAATCTTCGGCCGATGAGTTTCGAATGATTCGCGCCCGCCAGACGTGACGGAGTGACCGATGGTCACTCTCTGGTCACCGACAGACGTGACGGCGTGACCAGTGGTCACCGACAGACGTGACGGCGTGACCAGTGGTCACTCTCGTGACGGCGTGACCAGTGGTCACTCTCTGGTCACCGACAGACGTGACGGCGTGACCAGGTCACTCTCTGGTCACCGACAGACATGACGGCGTGACCAGTGGTCACTCTCTGAGAGACCACTGATGGTCACTCGTAACCAATGGTCACTCTCTGGTCACCGACTTCGGCTAGCGGTTCGATTCTTGTCTCTGGCAGTTTCCGTGAAGTGCTCGGGTCCGATCGATCGAAGGGTCCAATACAAACGAGCCGCTTACACGTGTATTGTTTGATTTATTAATAATATATCGATCCCTGATGCTTCACGCCAGGGTACTGCGAGATCTTTCCCCCTTCTTGCTCGCATGTGAGGGTACCATGCGTAGCGTCATGCACGGGATGATTATCATCCTCCATCTCGGAGCATGGGGAGTGATCTGTATTTTCATCTTCACCAGTCTATGAACTATCCGGCTTCAGTTCATTCGAGTCGATCTGGATTGCCGGAAATCGAGCCATCTGGCGGAGGAGCCGCAAATAGAAGAACAGATATCCCAAAACAACCTTTTAGCCGCGAAATATATTTTTTAATACAAGGAAGTTCATCCGAATTCTTGCTGGGGTGGCTTAATTAATCAGAGTCCTATTGCTAAGCAGAGCGTGTTCCGTGGATCCTGGCCCCACCACCCGATCCATGAATTCCGGTTCAACGGCAGAATTTTGACGGGAGAGCTTAACGTTCTATCAATGCACCGACACGGCCGCCCCGGTAGCTCGCCCGACCCTATCGGACCAGTTGCAACTGACCCTCCCAGCCGGGGGCTAAATGCGAGCGCGTGAAGTGACTCGAACCTGTCTTGCCAGGACAGGGGAGACCAGTGCAGACCAGCGCACTAACCAACTGAGCTACCGAGGCGGCAGACATCGAACAGCATACCCGGGTGACCACTAATGCCCCGATAAGCCCACACGTTTCCGTTCTCCAGTCGAGGTCCCGTGACACAAGGCGAAATATCTGCATGACTAATTTTCGTGCAGAGCACTTTTTCCCTGTGACGATAATTGCTCGCAATGGCGCGTTTTTGTGCGGCTGTAACATGAGGCGGTGATGTCACTCGGTGTGGCAGTGGCGGCATCACCAACAGAAGCTGTCGAGGCTGCCGACGTCGAAGCTGCCGACGTCGTTAACCTGAAATCCACTCCACCGAGACCACTCGATGGCCATCGAAAGCCAGACGCGACGGCCGGCGGCGGCGGCGCGCGCTGCGCTTTTTCGCGGCCGCCGACCAATGCACGTCCAGTGGACGTTCTGCGTGGCGCCGCCGCCGCGCGCGTCACGGCTCGCGCCCATGCGCGCCGATCCCAGATTGGCCAAACATAGTGGTGGCTGCGCAGCTGGCGGCCGGCGCGGCCGCCACCCATCCGGCGGGCCGGCCCGCTCCGCCACTCACACGACGATCGGCGCCCACATTTGTTCGTGCTGAGCGTCATTCATTCACGATCAGCGCGGTAATTATGCTAATGTCCTTCAGGGAAAGAGGACGGCGGCAGAGCCGTTTGTGCCCGGTTTGCACGTGGCACAGCTTCCTCGCCGGACACACGGCGCCGGCGCGCCCGCTGTTCGCCGCAGCGACCTGGCCGGCACACATTCACCCCAGGAAGCGCTCTGAAATGTCGCGGAATGCCGACAGGTCTCGCCGCATTCCGAAATGCGCCAATCTTTTTAGCGGATTCATAGCGGGGTCACGGCGCATTCTGACCGACAATTGCAAAATGATGCGCGGCCTGACCGGCGGGGCAGCTCGGTGGACGGCCTGACCGGCGGGGCAGCCCGGTGGACGGCCTGACCGGCGGGGCAGCTCGGTGGACAGCCTGACCGGCGGGGCAGCTCGGTGGACGGCCTGACCGGTGGGGCAGCTCGGTGGACGGCCTGACTGGCGGGGCAGCTCGGTGGACGGTGCGAGGTCGGCCGGCTCCTTTTATCACCTTTCGATGTCCTTTGTCGGAAAGGAGTCGACGACGACCACGATGAACTGCCAAGGTAAGTCCAGGCGTATCCTTTGGCTGACGATTTTGATGTCATATCCAGAAAGCGAATCTGAAGCCATTAGGGCCATTTGCAGGAGGTCGTCGCTTCATCACATCCGGGTCGACTGTCTGCAGGAGCCATGACATCAGCCGCTGTTGTGCTTTTTCTGAACTTCTCTTCGGTACGTGGCCTATATTTCCCCACATTGAAAGGGCACGATTTTTGCACTTTCCATTCTACGACAATGAGATTTATGTAATACACATTGCGCTGCGCCGACGCGAAAGGTCCCGGAATAGGCAAGACGAAATGTCACGGTCGGATGCATAAACGAATGTCAGCATGGTCGAACAACATCGCTGACGAGAGATGGCAATGGTGAAGTAAAATAATGTCCACGCAGGCCCCGTTATTTACAAACTAGTCGTGCTGTGGTGATCGTACAACAGCAGCATGGAACTAGAGCAAAAGTGATGTTGCCAGTCGTGGTACACTACACACAAGTACAGCTTTCTCTGATCTACACCTCATGATGTATTTCTGCCGATACTCGACTCTCAGGGCAGGTAGCCAGTACAATACGCTCGGTCTGACTTATTACTGGGCTCTCGAAGAAGGGAAAAAAGTCACGAACAGCGAACTAGATCAAACGGAAATAAATCGCCAGCATATGGCACTATAGAGACATTGGAAAAGAAGGGCGCAAGAGATCGGCTACAGGGTTCCCACGCAGCAGGTGCAGAGTCGGTTAGGCGCACCATTTGCGGCAGAAGACGTGTCGGTCGACCACACTCCGGGCAGCTCGTGGAAGCTTCGCCTTATTGTACCCAATGTCGCCGGCCGGAAGAGCGCTTCACTCAGACGTACCAGCGACTTCGTCAAGTTCAACAATGTACTGGAATTTCAGATGTGTGCACAATATTTATCGGGAGGGGCCTGATGTAGAAATGAGGCCTCCAACTTTAACACCTCGCTGTTAACTACATTCAATGCATTTGAGGTGCATTACAGCATAACTAGCTGTAGCCGAATTGATTGCAATGTTGTAAAAATATGCCGCTCTCCAGAATATTGGGAGCATGTCTTGCACTTGGATATGATATAATGCGCGATGATATATACACACACATACAACACACATACACACACACACACATATATATATAAATATGTATATATATATATATATATATATATATATATATATATATATATATATATATATATATATATGTGTGTGTGTGTGTGTGTGTGTGTGTGTGTGTGTGTGTGTGTGTGTATGCATATATATATATACACTATGCTATACTATACTATGCTATGCTATACCATACATACATCATATTTCACACCGAACGAAAATCACGACTTGCTATTTTGCCCGCCCTTAACGTTGTGCGGAACCGAACGGCTCCACAGCGGGGCAAGTGGACCGTTCTGTGGGCGGAACATCGGTGCAATATAACTGACGCTTTCAATTCCCAAAATGTTCCATGTTAGGATGAAATTATGGTCGTCGAATTCAAAATCCTTCCGTTTACACAGCTTTGTAACACCATCAGTGACCTCTGAGGCAACAAAATAACCTACCCACAGTAAAAACTACCCAGCTTTCGATTACCGTGTGACGTCTGAATCAACGGAATTGGTCCATTGGTTGCAGAGGTGCAAGGAACGCAAATTGCCCTGCTACCCATTGACCCGCGTCATAAATCTGTAATCAGTATTTCGGGAAGCAACAAGATTAATCCTCGTCCGGCGATTTGGATTGATCACAAAATATGCGAAACTGTCTCGCTATCACGAAACTTACGTAGACGAATACCAGCGATGCGTGCGATGCGACCTATCATGCAGCCAGAAAATGTTCATGGCACAGCCCCTCCTCTTATTGCCACTCCTCGCTCAATAAAATAGCTCATGATGATGCACAGCTTCATGTATCGTCATACAGCAATAGAATGATGCATTCTGAAGCTCTACACCAAACAACTTCTGGATTAGGGCATCCGGTTGGGTAGGTTACTGACTTCTTAAGAACTAGATGCACACCAACCCCACTACCATGTTTGTGTGTTCCGAATCGAAACGTACCCCATGGACCCAGCAGGTTACCATGGTACATGGACCCAGAGGGTTACCACCCACCCTCTTCCCGAGCGGAATTGAACCGAGATAATCCAAACTTAAATATCCTCACGCACTAACATAACCTAACCTAGCTTAATACCTACCTAACCTAAACCTAAACCACATAACCGTGTTTAACCTAACATAACCTAATTTAACCCTGCCAAACCTCACCTAACGTGACCTGACCTGATCTAAGCAGACCCCATTTGATCTGACCTAATCTGCCCTTTCCTAACTTGATGTTCATGCTCCCTATAACTCAGCTGTCTTTCCCTGTATACACCATAATTTGTATTCATCTATAAAACCCTTCCCGCGGTAGCTTGGCTGGCGTGACTGCACGTGCGACCGTATAATTTTCGACGGATGAAGCTGGTTCCAGCAAACTCATCGATCTATCGATGCGATGAGCCGACTGAGAAGGCCTAGAATGATGTTTGGCAATGCTTCAGGGCAGCCTTGATTGTAGGAAAAGTATTTACGATGGGGAACTGTACATCGTGGGAATCACAACAGCTGGGGCGATGCGGACTTTCCACTTCTCATCGAAAATTGGTGTCTGACAGGGACGTTGAAGGGGTGCGAAGCAAAGCCTGTTTGACGGGTCACGACACCTGTCACTCTCGTCGCGATAGCTGATCACTGGCATGCGGTAGGTGCCGATCAAAGGGAAAAATGGAGCCAGTGCATGTAGCCGAGTACTTCAGGCAACGGCGTATCGTCACTTTTAGCCGTTTTCTGGTGCCAGACCCAATCGTGTAAAATGATTAAAACGGCCGCCTTTTATACACCCCTCCCGCGGGTGCACGTGGAACGTGCGGCAAAAATGTTTGCACTGCCAAGCTTAGAGATTGCCTTGGCTATACCCTGACGTCGGTTTCATGTCGATCGGTCCATTGGTTCGGGAGGTATGCCGGTTGAAACCGAGACGATTCGGCGCACTATATTGATTATATTCCGATGTAAAAATTCACGTTTCACACGCTAAACCAATTGACGACAGATATTTTTGGTGCAATCCATTCTCCCATCGGATCGGTGTCGCTCACGTGCAGTACATTAACCCGCTCGCACTAAAAGGCTAGCCAAATGGTAGCCAACACCGTGGGCCTTCACGTGGTGTCACACATCCTCCGTTATGTGCGATGTGAGCCGAGCCGGACGCCAACATTTGGCGGTCGCGATTTTCGTTCGAAGAGGCTCCCGTCCCATGTTAAACAGGAGTGGGGTGTCGCACGAATCTTGATCGTATGTCACGCGATACGCTTGCCCACTCCTACAAATTGTACATGGCCCGATTGCCCGATAGCCCCGATGACGGGCTACCCGCTCACCGAATTTGATAGATCTAGTGCACGCCACTCTCAGCTCGGAAGTGCAACACTGAAAACAGATGCGTGCGCATGACGGTCGCAATACTAATAATAATAATGAATTATGAGAATAATAATGAATAACAATGAACACGGTACAGCGCACCTGGCCGCCGACCACAAAAGCACGCAGTTCCCTATCGGACGTGTGTCTCCACAAAGTGTTTTTTTTCATATTCGTGCGACTTGTATATGTTGTGGCCCTGGCTAACTGAAGTCGACATGACCCCCAGTTGACGGCACGTGGCACGTGTCCACGTGACTCGCGCGACCCAAAACTACAGGCAAAATCCGTTCGCCGAACCGGCCCATCACATGGGCAAATTTGAGCGGAGTCCGTCCGACCGGCTTGGCACAGCAAGCGTCGAAACGGCGCATACAGACAAACAATTATCCACAACTTTGGAAAACCGACCGCCATGTATTAAGTCTCCGATAGAGATTTATTGGGACATAATCACTCTCAACTCTATCTACTATTGTTTTAAATTAAAAAAAAGTATTCTTACCATGTCAATGTACAAGAGGTGAATATTATCGACCGCCAATGGTACTAATTCGATGAAAGAAAGCCGCATTGCAACGAAATATTTGTCCCTTGAATATGCTAAACGTGTGAGTAAAAGCGACAGCAAAACGACTGGCAAATTGCATTATTGACATGCCTTTCCTTCATCTTAAGCAATGGCATTAGGAAAGTGTTTCCCTGGACAGGAATTCGGTGTGGTGTTTACACCAGTGGCGGTGTTTGTGGTCAGTCCTGGGGATCCGTCTCGACCCCAGTAACACCTTCTTGACGGCGGCGACATAAGACGAATGGCCGAGCGGCCAAACTGGTGACACCTACATGGCGATGTGAGCTCAGCCGAGGCGACACTGCTCCCGACACGGCACCTGCATGTCATCGCCAAACTGGGACGGAGGGGAGGCGTCACCTGGCTGACTGGTACAGGGGCGGCACCAGCAGCAGCGGCGCCAGCAGGAGCAGCACCACCAGCAGCGGCACCACCAGCAGCGATCACCTGGCTGACTGGTACAGGGGCGGCACCAGCAGCAGCGGCGCCAGCAGGAGCAGCACCACCAGCAGCGGCACCACCAGCAGCGATCACCTGGCTGACTGATACAGGGGCGGCACCAGCAGCAGCGGCGCCAGCAGGAGCAGCACCACCAGCAGCGGCACCACCAGCAGCGATCACCTGGCTGACTGATACAGGGGCGGCACCAGCAGCAGTGGCGCCAGCAGGAGCAGCACCATCAGCAGCGGCACCACCAGCAGCGATCACCTGGCTGACTGATACAGGGGCGGCACCAGCAGCAGTGGCGCCAGCAGGAGCAGCACCATCAGCAGCGACACCACCAGCAGCGATCACCTGGCTGACTGATACAGGGGCGACAACAGCAGTGATGGCGCTGACAGGACGTCAACTGGTAGTGTGCAACAGCTATTCCTTTCACAGGCAGGTAATCGGGGACGACGGGCCGGGGCAGACGCCGCTGGGACAACGTTCATCGGCAGGATGTCGGACTTAACATTGCTTTCGTACGGTTACTTTAGGCCATTTTTATGGGAAGGGATTCCCGAGAGTTCGAAATTACTGGACGGATTTCCATCGTGTATATTGCATGATATTTTTTGTAACGTGATCTGCATACATGTATAAGGACATTTCAAGAATTTTGGATTGAGTGAGATGAGGGGAAATAAGGCGAAAACTGACGGTTTTTAGTTGCCACTGTACCGTCAAATATTTATTGATTTGCTTGTGATGAACGCCATTTGACGACCAATTATTAGGTTTTTTGTATCCAATAATGGGCGTTTGCATTCAATAAGCGCATTTTCATTTTCAAAATATGGATGTACAGGAGAAGGAAAACGACTACACGATTTGTCATATTAGCACTACGATTTCACTAAATGCTTGGTAATTCCGGCTGTATGCTATTTGTAGGCTTGTGGAAGCTAAAATATTGCTGAAACATTGCCCATGAGCAATTGGAGGAATACAAAATGATGACTAATCCTTCCCGGTGCGGGAATTTTATTGCTAGTTTTTTTCTGAAGCAAATTACTTCAGGTTAATTGCATTCGATTCACGGTGGCTTCTTATATATGTTTGTAAATTCATATTTTCACAATTTTGGATGAGCACCAGCAAGATGAATTCCCAAAAATAGAATGCTTGTATGCGTATGTTCAACTGCTTCCACAAATACAATCTTACCAGTTGGTGCACCTCGCCATTCGATTGCTAAAACACAAGGCTGTGCAATACGTGCATAAATGCCCATTTTCAAAAACCATGGGCGTGTGTAAGGTGAAAGAAAAGGCAAGCTGTTTTGTCTTGCTGACTTGCACTTTATCCAGGAGAAAAAGGAGTGCTTCGAAATGCATTTGCACGTGGATGGTTTAAACGTTTTCATTATTTCTGTAGACACGATTTTCAATCTATTAGCTTGATGGTAAAATAGGTATTTACATGTCACATATTCCAGCTCTTTGAATTTATGTGATGGCCTATCCCAGGAGGGTGCGCTCCAGCATTGTAGTCCAATAAAAAAGGGAGACGCTTGAGCCGACCAATCAGCGTTTGACGACCTCCATCGGTCGTGACAATGGTAAACAAACACATTTTGTCTTTAGTGCGGCGAAACCGGTGACATTCATACAAATACCAAATTTGTTTCTCTGTCAGCGGTGACATTGTGATAAAATAGTATTAAAGATCAAGACTAAAGTAGCAAGAATGTCTTTATAGAAAATTAGCACGAACAATGGGACAATATATTTATAATAGCTTCCTCAAATTTTTCCCTACAGCCTTTACTATTGCCACGATCGGCGGAGGTCGTCAAACGCTGATTGGTCGGCTCAAGTTTATAGAATTGATGGTCCTCTCAAGTGTCTCCCTTTTTGGGAAGCGGAGCGTTCTACCTGATGTTCTATAGCATTGGCCTATCCTCTTCAGTGTACTATACAAATAAATTAGAAAAATATATCCTATATAAAACACTATTTAAAAATTATAAATATAAATATTAATATGAGACCATGGACGGGTTGATGGTACATACATGCAGGCAATATTGTAGTGACCTAATTTGTAGAAAAGATGCTCCAGTAAGCTTGAATTGCTTAATGTCGAATCCCCCCTCCCCCACACACATTCTACCAGCCCTCGATCCACTACTGATCATAATTGTAGTTGAAGATGCATATGTACATGTTTGGTACTGACGCCGCCTCAGATGACGTATGCTATGTTAAATGTTCACAGAACGTGTAAATAGGATATTGAGGAAAAAACATTTTCGGTTTGGTGGTGCAAGTGCTATGGCCATGACAAGCGAAAACCTTACGGGGCAGCGAAATCAGGGTAGGTGCCCCATCACGAATGTGGGGTTACGAGATGTGAGGAGCGCGAGACGTGGCGCTTCGAACACATCTAGGCGATGCGATTAAGCGTTCCGCCACAACCTTTGAGGCATCAACTGGGCCATGTCCGGCTGCTAAAAATGATCATGCGGCCTTCAAGGAGCATCCAGCACTGACAGGCACCTTCAGCGCTCTAGAGAGTCTCAGGTGATATGCCAGTTCGAGGTGTATAGTTTGGTGGTAAGATTTCCGAAGCCACACAGGTGAAGTGATGTTCTTTATCTAATCTCGGTCGCAAAATGCTCATTCAAATGACGCATACGTAAGGTTGTTTGGATTTCAAAATTGAGAAGAGATTGTTGTAAATAGTTTTGGTTTGCATTGCTTTTTATGGTATGATTTATATCTGGAATTAGACAAAAAAAAATCCGCCTGTTTGCGAACATTGGCATTTGTCCTTTTCTGGAAGACCAACTAGTAACACGCATGTATGAAAATGAAAAAAAAGAAGTAATTTTGCTTGTGACCTCTTTAAAAGCAGAACGCTTGCCTCTTCCGTTTGACGCCTCTGTTTGTCACCAGAGACGAGTCGCGACAGTCCTGGACTGTCGCGGGTGGAGGAATACCGCACGTTAGTAAAAGCTCAGCTGTGAAAGTAGTGAAGCTTTCTAGTTTCTGATATGCCTCCTTTCAGTTTCAGTTTCCGTTCCTTTCAATCTCTCTTGGTTGTGGTGTTTCATTCCGGGGACCCCAAGCAGTTCTGAGAAGGCCTTCTTCGATACACATCCGCCTATGCCTGAACAAAGTGTGCTACAATCGAGGACGAAGCCCGAGCAGGTCTACTATCTACTGTCTACTGTTTACTGTCATCTACTGTCTACTGTCTACTGTCTACTGTCGTGGAGGTGCAAACTGAGGATCATATTACCATGAACCGAAGCTGATTCAAGCATTATGCGTTTAAATTTCGATAGGTTTCATTGTACAGTTCCATGTCCTGCATGTTCATTCGCAGTTCAGCTTGTTCTTAAAATTGTCATCTTTGGCAATGTTCATGACAATATTTGCATTATATCACTAGAAATTAACAGAATAGTCGGGAAGGGGGGAGAGAAAATTAGATGGCAAACTGACAAATTTTCACCACTGGGGGATGAAACAATAACAATGAAAGGATGTAGGCACCATCATTCTGCCATGTCGAAAATGTTATAATGTCCGTCTTGCAACCAGAATATCCGGTTGATGAGCGACAGAATGGGATCACGAGACCGTTAGCCGCATAAAATTACCGGTGGTGGGCTGACTCATAATTTTCGCCAGAAATTGTACCGCACCTATCCAACTTCCCTCCCGCTGGCCCACTCAATATTCCTCCCAGCCTGGCCCACCCATATCATAAACGTTCTTACCTCGTGCACTCTCATGTGGTCCTTTTTGGAATTGGGTCGTAAGATCTCGTTCTCCCTCCCCCGCCTCTTGAGGGAATCTTGGGTACACCCCTGACTGCCGAAACAGTGAGTCGGACTTCTACGATATTGAGTCTTTCTCTGGTGAAGCGGGTTCAACGACAGCGAAGCTGGTGAGCAGGGTGCGTCTCTGCAGCTGCACCTTCAGCCGCCAGGTGGCAGACTGGTCGGCGGCGGTGTCGGCGGCGGCGTGCTGCCGGAACTGGACATACATCAGGGCGGGGATGAGCTCAGAAGGCCAGCCCGGGCTCCAGTCTGGGCCCTGTCCGGTGCCGCCCGTCTGCAGGGGTTGGGCAGACATCACCGCCCCCGCCCTCATGTCTGCTCCGGCCACACTTCACCAGTCACAGCAAGGCGTGCACACACACACACACACACACATACATGCACACAGACACCAATGTATATATATATATATATATATATATATATATATATATATATATATATATATATATATATATATATATATATGTATAAATATATATATACATATATATATATATATATACGCACCGATACATACACCTAGGGGTAAGATGCTCGTCTCACAATCGAAAGGTTGTGGGTTCGAGTCTCACCTGTCGCTACTCTTCGCCCGCGACCAATCGGCGTGAGAGATTGGCGACGCTACATGACTCAACGGTCGACGTGTCGTAAAACCAATAACCAACCAACCAACCGATACATACACGCCCACACACACACACATACACACCTACACACACACAAGCTATTTTCCCAATATACAGACACACCATTTTACCCTTCACGTCACCATCCCCTCCTCCGCACTCCAATCGCCCACATCAATGGCTCCAACACAACCCTCCCGGAGGAAAATGCTGGTAATTTAAGTCCATTGGTTTCATTCGAAGACCAATCTCCCTCGTCCACAACGGCGGAGAACGCTTCTCACGCTCCTGGCACTGGCGGTCCGCCTGTCTACTACTAATGCGCCTCTACTGGTGCCGCCGGTGGTGGTCGCCGTGCACACGTATCTGAGTTGCAAATTGCCATGTCTCGTGCCCACTACTTAAATTACAATTTCTTAGATAGCGTGATGGATGTAACCACCGCCCCTGTATGTGAGCGATTCGAAATGTCTCCCGGGGTTGGAGTGCAGTCCTGTCGGTGCTTCTATCAGCTATTGTTATAATTTAGTCCTTAGGACGCTTCGGCCGGTAATTGATGATTCGTGCCCATTCAATCAGTCCTGTCCGTGGTTCCATCAGTCCTGTCGGTGGTTCCATCACACCTGTCGGTGGTTCCATCAGTCCTGTCGGTGGTTCCATTAGTCTTGTCGGTGGTTCCATCAGTCATGTCGGTTGTTCCATCACACCTGTCGGTGGTTCCATCAGTGTTGTCGGTGGTTCCATCAGTCATGTCGGTTGTTCCATCACACCTGTCGGTTGTTCCATCACACCTGTCGGTGGTTCCATCAGTGCTATCGGTGGTTCCATCAGTCATGTCGGTGGTTCCATCAGTGTTGTCGTTGGTGCCATTACTCCTGTCGGTGGTTCCATCAGTAATGCCGGTGGCTTCATCCGTCAGTCGGTGGCTTTATCGAGGCGGACACCATCGAGCCGTGGCGGGCTGTCGGCGCGCCCTGAAGACAACAATCGCTCACTGCTGCCGGCCTGGACAGGGGCCGGCCTGACGTCACCTGACACCAGTGACGTCATCACCAGAGCATACACCCGGCCTGGACAGGGGCCGGGCCGACGTCACCTGACACCAGTGACGTCATCATCAGAACATACACCCGGCCTGGACACGGGCCGGCCGACGTCACCTGACCCCAGTGACGTCATCATCAGAGCATACACCCGGCCTGGACAGGGGCCGGGCCGACGTCACCTGACACCAGTGACGTCATCATCAGAACATACACCCGGCCTGGACATGGGCCGGGCCGACGTCACCTGACCCCAGTGACGTCATCATCAGAACATACACCCGGCCTGGACACGGGCCGGCCGACGTCACCTGACCCCAGTGACGTCATCATCAGAACATACACCCGGCCTGGACACGGGCCGGCCGACGTCACCTGACCCCAGTGACGTCATCATCAGAACATACACCTGGCCTGCACACAAGGGTGGAAGAGCGGCACCTGATGCGCCGGCCCGGCCGCCGCACCACTGCCGGTGAAGCGGGCTGCGGCGCTCCGCCATCGCTGACACGTCTCTCGCCTGGCACGCACGGCAACTCACTCGTCCTCTTACGGCTGGCTTGAGCTATAAGCTTTCAGAGTGGGGCATAAGACTAATCGGAAGTTCCAGATCCACAATGCAATTCGGGCGCGTATCGGCGTGCACAAGTCCTGTTGGACATTCATGTTTCCATCCGGACTCTAATCTGTTTGGAAACAACACCTTTCGTTGCACATAGCAAGATGTTTGTAGTACTATAGTGGATACAGCACCAGCATCAGCAATGACTACAGCAACAGCGACAGAGGAGACACTTAACTTCCTCTATATTTGCTCTATTCGTCAAAGAGTAGCTAAAGGAGCGAATGATGACCTTGCAAGGAGCTGAGCCGGATATTTCGCTGGTATGGATGGACAAAACCCTGGTCCATGATCGGTCCATGATCCTGGTCATGGACCAGGGTCATATTGCTACGCTGAGCTTGTTGCATGGTCGTTGGCCTCACTACCCGATCCGATAATTCCACTTCAGCGGCAGACGATTGACCAAGAGTTTAGCGTGCCATCAATGCATCGACACGACCGCCTCGGTAGCTCGTCCCCGGCCCTATTGGGCCAGTTGCCAACTGACTCTCCCAGTCGGGGGCTTAACGCGAGCGCGTGAGGCGACTCGAGCCCTGCTTTGCCAGGACAGGGGAGGCCAATGCGGGCCAACACTCTAATCAACTGAGCTACCGGGGCGGCGTCGACTTTGACCTATATATTAATTAATTACAAGAATAATTAGTTCAAAATGAACTTCAAAGATATTCCACGCAATTGCACTGCATCAGCTTCACCAGGGAAAGAGATCATAACATAATGACAAGAGCAATTCCATGATAAATGCGATATAGACGAAACGTCGGCAATACAATTACCAACAATGTGAACAATGAATTTGAATAACAACATTCTGTTTTTTTTTGTCCTTGTCGAATTATGAGTCTGAGGTCATCACTTAACTATCTTATTGGTTTCTCTCTTCAGCGATTCAAAATTCTACACAAATTTCAGAGCTCCGAACGAGAACTTGGCTGGCCGACACTTCCTCTATCCATTCCGAAACCGAAAGCAGTATCACGATTGCACCAAATTCTATCCCGAATCCCACGAATATGACATGGCATAATAACAATCCCTGCTGTGCTCCCCTGCGAATAGAACCAAAACTACACTACTGGTAAATCGGCGACTGCCTATGTTATGTCGCCACCCGTGACTGCCTGTGTTACGTCGCCAACCGCGACTACCTTTGTTACATCGCTATCCGTGACTGACAGTGTTATGTCGCCAACCGTGACTACCTTTGTGACGTCGCTATCCGTGACTGCCTGTGTTGCGTCGCCACCCGTGGCTGCCTATGCTACGTCGCCACCCATGACTGCCTGTATTACGTCCCCACCCGTGACTGCCCGTGTAACGTTTCCACCCGCGACTGTCAATCCGTGATTGCCTGTGTAACGTCGCCACCCGTGACTGTCCGTGACTGCCTGTGTAACGTCGCCACCCGTGACTGTCAATCCGTGACTGTCTGTGTTACGTCGCCACCCGTGACTGTCCGTGATTGCCTGTGTTACGTCGCCACCCGTGACTGTCCGTGACTGCCTGTGTAACGTCGCCACCCGTGACTGTCAATCCGTGACTGTCTGTGTTACGTCGCCACCCGTGACTGTCCGTGATTGCCTGTGTAACGTCGCCACCCGTGACTGTCCGTGACTGCCTGTGTAACGTCGCCACCCGTGACTGTCAATCCGTGACTGCCTGTGTAACGTCGCCACCCGTGACTGTCCGTGACTGTCTGTGTTTCGTCGCCACCCGTGACTGTCCGTGACTGTCTGTGTTACGTCGCCACCCGTGACTGTCCGTGACTGTCTGTGTAACGTCGCCACCCGTGACTGTCCGTGACTGCCTGTGTAGCGTCGCCACCCGTGACTGTCCGTGACTCCCTGTGTAACGTCGCCACCCGTGACTGTCCGTGATTGCCTGTGTAACGTCGCCACCCGTGACTGTCCGTGACTGCCTGTGTAACGTCGCCACCCGTGACTGTCCGTGACTCCCTGTGTAACGTCGCCACCCGTGACTGTCCGTGACTGCCTGTGTAACGTCGCCACCCGTGACTGTCAATCCGTGACTGTCTGTGTTACGTCGCCACCCGTGACTGTCCGTGACTGCCTGTGTTACGTCGCCACCCGTGACTGTCCGTGACTGTCTGTGTTTCGTCGCCACCCGTGACTGTCCGTGACTGCCTGTGTAACGTCGCCACCCATGACTGTCCGTGCTGCCTGTGTAACGTCGCCACCCGTGACTGTCCGTGACTGCCTGTGTAACGTCGCCACCCGTGACTGTCCGTGATTGCCTGTGTTACGTCGCCATCCGTGACTGCCCGTGACTGCCTGTGTTACATCGCCACTTGTGACTGTCCGTGGCCGCCGGTGTTGCTAAGTTGCACTTGCCAAGCCGACAGGTAATTTTCATGCCAGTGAATTTGCGTATTTACCATGGGGGGACTTCAGCAAAAGGGCATGGGAAGGGCAATTTGTAAACTGAAAATGACACTTCACAGCAATGTAATAACTGCATAAAATAGCAAAGTAAAAACAGTGGAACACTTAAAGCTACTTAAAGCAGCGAAACGGGTGACTTTAACCATTGCAATGCTGGGGAGGGGTCAATTTATCTACTCTGCGTATATTTTTCTGAGATAATTACCGGACCATACAGGATATCGCAGTACAATTTCGATGACCTACCGACAATTCATAAGTCGCATTTTGTTACAATATTGAGATACGGTCTCGAAAGATCCCGGATGTTCGGCTGGTCAACGTCAGGCCACTACTTCGCTTCATGACGTATCTTAGATGCACATGGAAGCATTGTTCATGTGCAAACCATACAAGATGCAGTCAAAAGTGAAACACGAGTGTATATAAGAATGATGAACGAAAACACAATAAAATAACATACGCCTTCAGGTGAAGTCCCGAGGTCAACTGAGTACTTGAACTAGAAAAAGATAGACTTGCGCATACCTACGCATACACATACATAAGTGTGCAAATATTGTCCTACTCAACAGTTCATCACACATTTCAAGGTATTTGACATTGTTGGGATATGGTGACCTTGACCTTTGTACGTGTCACTTGTGCCAGAAGTTATACTTAGCTTGCATGTCATCAGTATTAGCGCACGAAATCGCATTTGTTTATGGACCAGGGTCAGAAACCTACGACGAAGACGAGCGACATCTGCTCGATATTGAACTGCTCGGCCTATCCTGGAAGAGAAAAGAAAGAGGAGAAAGTCATGAGTAAATTACATAAGTCGACAGATGGTGCTACTATATTATGCCGTTTGCCATGTCTCTCTATCTTTCTAAGATCAAAAATGAGTGGGGGTTCAAATGTCCCCCTCCACACTTTGAGGGATGGAAAATTATATCATGCTACTCGGAGCTAAACTTATTAAAAACATTATCTCCAACATCGAGCAGACAAAGCAGGACGTTGGTACTGGCGAGAAACACCGCACTGGCATGGACATGACCAGGCAGCGAGAGGCGTGCATATGGTCAAACAGCGAATGGCGTGGATATGGCCAGGCTAGTGAGTGGCGTGGCGTGGCACCGTATTTGCATTTAAGCTGCTCTCTCCATCCTCCCAAAGGGATGGAAGTATATATTGCTGCAAACTTCTGCTTCCATTGCAATTAGTTATTCAGTTAGGGCCAAATTTATTTTCTTTTAATGAGGTGTCCGGACCATATCCACCCTTTCCTACTAGTATAGATTGCGCGGTGCACCCACCCACCAAAAAGGACAAGACCAAGAGGTAAGGTGCCAATGCCCCGCATTTCCTTATCCTTAAAAATACCCGGTTTCATGCCATGTTAAGTATCGGGTGTTAAAAAAAACAATCAAAGTTTGCGTTGTTTACGGAGGTATTGTTCTAATGTTCCAAAGTGTATCCGTGCATCCTATCAGAACGCCGACTATGACCTAATGATCACGATCTTGCTATGCTTGACCAGTATCAATCAGTCGACAATCTTATCCATTGGAAGGCGTAGCGGAGCTACAGATTCCTCAGATGCCAATGTCAAGAACATTACTGAGTGATTTAATGATACGATTGACATGACATGAGTTGGAGTGGAAGCATTATGCCTACGGAAGTTACTTACTTGTGGATGTTGTGTGTCTGAGGATGTTTGCTGTGGAAGTTATGATGCATATTCTGCGTTGATTCACGTGATTTTGCCGTGACTCTGAGTCGTATGCGCCTTTCATTTCGCCGTTGATGCTACATTGCACGCCTGAATCATGAGGTACGTGCTCGAGGATGGTAGCGCATGGCTGGAGCGAGCACGTGCGCGTTTCAGAAGCAGAACTTTTGATGTTCTCGTTGGCAACCGAAAATTTATTTTGCAAGCGGTCGCTTTGATTTGAGTTGGGCTATGTTTAACCGAGTATGCCATGCAGCCAAATATGCACGTGCTCACATGCATTCGCTCCATTGGCTGGCGCCGCGTGCTACACCGGGTGTGCGCCATTGCGTGCCGTCTATCACGCCGGATGTGCGCCATTGCGTGCCGTCTGTCACGCCAGATGTGTGCCATTGCGTGCTGTCTGTCACGCCGGATGTGCGTCCTTGCGTGCCGTCTGTCACGCCAGATGTGTGCCATTGCGTGCTGTCTGTCACGCCGGATGTGCGTCCTTGCGTGCCGCGTGCTACACCGGGTGTGCGCCATTGCGTGCCGTCTCTCACGCCTGGTGTGAGAGGGAAACGTTTGCAGCTATAGAAATAACGGGAAGAAATTCCATCTTCGACACACATTGCGCCTGTGGACAATGAAAAGGACGAACCCAAAAGCTCTGATATACGCTTCGTTATTTTGCACCATTGGAGAGCATGACCAGAGTGACATTGAAAGGCCACTGAGCAGCAAAGATCCCCCTCAGGGCAGCGGCGACCGACCGCTGGGATGGCCTGCATCTCGGCAGCGCGCCGCACGCGCCGCCACCGCCGCCGCGTCGTCGGCGGCGGGGCGCCAGCGGGGCGCCAGCGGGGCGCCAGCGGGGCGCCAGCGGGGCAGCGCTGGCCGACACGGCACGTGACCGAGAGCAGCGGCCGGCTCCGGCAGCGCACGAGCTGGCGCGTCCTGCCAGCCCGCGCACGCCCACTAAATGGGCCGGCTATCTGTGGTAATTCGTCGCCGGCCGGCGATGGTTGTGATTAGGTGCTCTCGCGGCGTGCGGCGGCGCCGCCGCGCCGGCCCTGGGAGCGCCGGTTCGCGACACGGCCGCGCCGCCGCCGCCGCACCGGCGCCGCGGCGCCGCCGCCCCTCGGAGGCAGCCGCCGCCGCCCCGGCGCCGGTGGAGGACACCGCCCCCGGCCGCCTCTCGTTCAGTGGCGCCGCGCCACGCCGGCACAGCACGCCGACCAGGACACGCGGCCCCTCACTGGGGCAGGACACGCAGCCTCACTGGGGAAGGACACGCAGCCTCACTGGGGAATGACACGCATCCTCACTGGGGAAGGACGCGCAGCCTCACTGGGGAAGGACACGCAGCCTCACTGGGGAATGACACGCATCCTCACTGGGGAAGGACGCGCAGCCTCACTGGGGAAGGACACGCAGCCTCACTGGGGAATGACACGCAGCCTCACTGGGGAATGACACGCATCCTCACTGGGGAAGGACGCGCAGCCTCACTGGGGAATGACACGCATCCTCACTGGGGAATGACACGCATCCTCACTGGGGAAGGACGCGCAACCTCACTGGGGAAGGACACGCAGCCTCACTGGGGAATGACACGCATCCTCACTGGGGAAGGACGCGCAGCCTCACTGGGGAATGACACGCATCCTCACTGGGGAATGACACGCATCCTCACTGGGGAAGGACGCGCAGCCTCACTGGGGCAGGACACCAAACATCACTGGGGAAGGACACGCAGCCTCACTGGGGCAGGACACGCATCCTCACTAGGGCTGACATTCGACCTGTGCAGTGGAGCAGGCGAATATTGGTTGACCGACCTGGCATAGGACTGGTGTGGATGGCTGCTGGTCGGTCTGGGATGTGATTGGCTAATGTGCGCTAGCGTGGGCTACTGTAGCCTGGTGTATGGGCTGCTGAAGGCTGCTGTTGGCTAGTGTGTGTTAGCGTGAGCTATTGTGACCTGGTGTACGGGCTTCTGAAGGCTGCTGTTGGCTTGTATATGTTGGTGTGGGCTATTTTGGTCTGGTGTTATGGGCTGCTGAAGGCTGTTGTCGGCTGGTGTGGCCAGATATGGCCCAGTGTGGGCAGCTACGGGCTGATCTGAGCTGTTGTGGGCTAGAGTGGGCTGATGTGGACCGACGTGGGCCGGCGTGGACTGACGTGGGCCGGCGTGGGCCGATGTGGGCCGACGGCAAGAGGCGTGGGCGCCGTCCGCCCGACAGGCGCGGTGAGGATGACGGCTCCATGAGGTGGCGTCAGGTGGCGTCAGATGGCGTCAGGTGGCGTCAGGTGGCGTCAGGTGGCGTCAGGTGGCGCCATGAGGTGGCGTCAGGTGGCGCTGTGGCGGCGGCAGGACGACTCCACAGTGAACCGATGCCGGCCAAATATCCGCTCACACTGCATGTGGATCTGTGAATATGCAGATCTGTGGATATGCAGATCTGTAGATACACTAATATGTGGACCTGTGGATCTGTGCATCAAGGTCACCGGGGACCACCTGACGTCGAGTTGTGGACACCGGCGTCCGGGTCGACAGACGGTGGCAGGTCGCTGTGGTGGCGGAAGGAAGGGCAGGCGCCGAGGGGTTCCCGCTGTGCAGATCGGGCCGAGACGGCCGTTCGAGCCGGCGTCTGACAGCTGACGTCATTAGCTACGACTAACCCCGCGTAATTGCTGACAGGTACGTGGTGTAGATTGTGTAGTTGTCCAGGTAATGGGCACCGTAAATGATTTGTCGGCCGGCGGTGGGACGAGCGTCTGTGGAGGGTTCCAATGTGTCCAGGCTTTCCAGATCTCTCATGTCTTCGGGTGTATAATTTCCTAGTAAGCAAAACGTTGTTATGATTGAATTACTGAAACCTTAGCTATGCATACAAACCACGTTCAGGGCATCCTTACCGACTGCTCCAAATATAACCATGTTTGAAATAAGCCAATTATTGACGATCACCTAGAATTAGGCACTGGTCATCATAAGACTGGTCCGAGGGTTCCTAAGCCCATACAAACAACCAAATCGGCTCCTGATCACACTGACAACAACTAGAAAAAGATGTGCTTCCATTACGGTTTTGACAAGTACTGATGATACGTACCAATACTAATGTTACTCTAGGCAACTCCGAGACGAAAAATAATGCATACACTACTGCACATGTTGATTCAAGTTGGAGTTATATCCGAGCATCGCACTAACATGACACTAAAACATCATGTTTCTTTGTTTCATTTCGATGAGACAACCGTTTTATAAAACAAAATATACAGGTTCGTTTTTGTTGTTAAACCGAATTGAGCTACCTATCCGGCTTCAATGTACAATGTTACACTTTGACCGTCACAAGATCATATCAACGTTAGTAAGACGCAGTGGATATTGACCGGAGAATCCCAGCCCTTCTCTAAAAGTTGGAAGTTTACTTGGCTATTAACACGAAATTTTGAAGATAGCGGGGGAGACTATTTTAATTACTTTTACTCTTTTGAGGTCAATAGTATCAAAATATAAATTTTCGAGGACAACTCATGTTGGTCAACGTCAAGGCACAAGATGGTTAAATTGGGGAGCCTTGACTCAATCCTGGATTGATCCATACTCATCATAGTCGCGATGTTGGACATATCAAAGATTATTCAGGGTCAGCGTGGGATGGATATAGGCAGAGACGGCATGTGCATGGATAAAACTTCGCCATTGCGAGGACACAACCACCATGTTTGTTTTTTGGAATCGACATCTCGAAAGGCTACCGTATAACATTTTAATCTTAATATAGCTTCTCATGCGATACGTGCTCAATTGCACGCAGCTAAGACAGATTAAAAGAGCTCTAAACGCCAATCTGTCTGCATGTTATTCATGAAGAAAAGAGGACTAGTCACTGTCCCAAAACTGGCAGGTTAATGGGTTCTCCCAACGAATGCGGACCTTATTTGACGAATACTGCTGAACGTTTCTTTATGGTGCTAATAATTACATTTAATAGAGCGAAGAGAATTTGTCGAAAAATGCGCAAAAACTTCCACGGTGGATTTCGCATTGGTGGGGACTGCCCTATTTTGGCATTGTCAGTGCAGCATTCAATCCTAAAATTATCACACTGCGTCTATGGGGTTGTGTACTTACAGTAAACCTCCGCAGTGCAAGAAATCCTTGGAAGGCACGCTAACCTTTCTCCAGCACCACACACTATTTGAAAATTGTGATTTGGCCTTTTAGGATAGATGCAAAAAACATGATTTGGAAAGCACCTCTAAGATATTGCCCAAAAAGATATGTCAATATATGACGAGTTCTTAATCGACAAGATACGTCGAGTAAGAACATGCTCCTTGTGTGGAGTAAGAAGATGCTCCGTGTGTAGAGAACGAACATTCTCCGTGTGTGGAGCAAGAACATGTTCCGTGTGTGGAGTAAGAACATGCTCCGTGTGGAGTAAGAACATCTCCGTGTGTGGAGTAAGAACATCTCCGTGTGTGAAGTAAGAACATCTCCGTGTTTCGAGTAAGACATGCTCCGTGTGTGGAGTAAGAACATCTCGAACATCTCGGAGCGTTGGTCTCTAGATGTGACTGTAGCCAACATTGCACAAGTCGTTATTGATTTGCCTTTATATAAATTGTAATCAATAAACGAAGCCGATGATGGATGTGTACAAAGCCTTCAGCGTATTATCGGAGCGCCAGCGTAGCCTTTCCTGATATTTGTATTTCGATATCGAAAGTGCACAAGCTTATGCCTTTAGATTTGGCCATGTGTGTTGAGCCCCTCGCCACGTGGTTCGGTAATGAGCTGACGGTAAAAATTAAACACAATCAGAAGCACGACGTGGACGGAATGAGCATGCATGCAGCGGACACAGCGGCGGTGAAGTTAAGCCACCATTGAAACTGCAGGTGGCTCGTCCGGTGCATTGATTGGCTTCAGCTACAGATCAGAAGCCGGGCCAAGGGTAGCGAGAGTCAGTATTTTATCGGCATTACAAGTACTTTGGACTTAGCGTTGAAGCTTTTTTAGCTAATTATCATCTGCGCAATTGCATCATTGGCGCACCTGTGATTTGCGGCTTGGGGAGGGCGAACGATTTGGAGGTGGTTCAACCCACCCTCGTTTTTAAAATACCTGTCAGAATTTAGTCACCATTGTTGCATGGATAATTCAGCTCCCGCTGCTCAACTTAAGCCTGTACAAATCACTTTAAAATGTTACATTTCATAAGTTCACGCACCTATAACTCCCGATAGTCGCCATGTCAACGTTCGTGCACGTGTACACCCGTCTTTTGCATTCGCTACATTCGCCACTCTTCATGTGCGTTTCTTCACTTTCTGCGGTTTCTGCTTGGTCTCTTGTGTTTTGCTAATGCCATGGTCTTGTGTCATCTTTGACGTCATGGAATGCTTCGCATGGGAAATTCGATGGATTGAAATAGAAGATTATATATATTCTTCCCACATTTTGTTCGCAAAAAGAAATCCGGATACCTCTATGACCGTTAATTTGCCTCATCTTTTTTATATGCTCCCATATTTCCTACTGAATCGAACCGCCGGCTCGGTGGACTTTTTCGGCCCCGTTGCTTTTTTTCATCCACTGATGTACTTTAAGGGGGAACAATTTTTTTTAATTCCCGGCGCATTTTTTTTAAAGATCCGGATGCTTTTTAGAACGTTTCCCCTTCTTGTTGTGGACCCACGGTGTTTTTGAGTTGCCAGCGCATTTTCGAAGGTTCGATGCATTTATCTAGTGCCCCGGCGCATTGTTTAGACCACGCCGTCTTTGCGGTCCCGGTGTACTTCGAGGACACCGACGCGCTTGAGAGCCTCCTGTATGTTTTGAGGGCTCCCGGTGCGTTTATTTAGGTCCCCGGCGCATTAAAGCTCTGTCGCTTGTAGGCGCGAAACCATCCGCTCCGGAAGGTCCGATACGTGTTCGAGCTCCCTGTGTGATTTTCAAGGTCCCGATGCGACCTTTCGGGCCCCGATGCGAGTTGTCTCGTCGCGCGACTTGTGTCGTCGCGAGAGTTGTCCTGATGTGTGTTCTGATCAGGGCGTGTTTTTCGAGTTCGATTTTTCGAGCCGACGTAGCATTATTTTTGGACCCGGGCATGATTTTTGGGGCGTCGAAACGCTTTTCCCTGCCCGTATCGATTTGTCAGTATCTACCTAATTCTTCAGGACCCCAGCTTCATCGGGTCCTAGTACGATTGGTGGGGACACGGTGCGAGTTTTTTTTTGGAGCAGAGGAGAGCTGAGTTATTTTTTCAGGGCCCGGGATCAATTTTTCCCGAGCCCTCGTGCGAGTCAATTGGGTACACCACCTCTGGAGGGGGAAATTTCCTCTTTGGCCCCCCTCCCTCGGCACGCCACTAAACTGCTTGCATGGTCGAAGCGATTTGGATGTAAACGACACTACACACCAAGCTCGAAAGTTCCCAAATTTCGACACAATTTGACCGAATAAGTTATAATTACATCATACCCGCATAAACTCATAGAATTGAATATCCTGCAGGCCGCCTCTGCAGCTGGACAGGGCTCGCCAGAAGACATCTACGTCCTTCAAGCTGCCAGCCCTATACGACGGAACCGCCGAAGGTGTTCCGTTTCGTCTCTAGTCAACGACCAAACCGCACTTCATCAGCTCACCCCGCTGCGGCAGCCGGCTATCCTGCTCTGCCAGTGACACACCAGCTGACCCGCACCGCTGCAGCAGCCGGCTGTCCTGCTCTGCCAGTGACACACCAGCTGACCCGCACCGCTGCAGCAGCCGGCTGTCCTGCTCTGCCAGTGACACACCAGCTGACTCGCACCGCTGCAGCAGCCGGCTATCCTGCTCTGCCAGTGACACAACAGCTGACGCAATTCCACTGCAGCACGCTTCTGTCGCGGAGCAGTTGGAGCCGAGCCGAGTGCATGGCATGCCGGTCATACCCGAGTGAGTGGCCAGAACTTGCCGCGTCTCCTGACAACGACGCGGTTGTGTCAGTGACATCCGCCGCTGTTGTGTCAGTTACATCTGCCGCGATTGTGTCAGTGACATCCGCGCTGTTGTGTCAGTGACATCCGCCGCGATTGTGTCAGTAACATCCGCCGCTGTTGTGTCGGTGACATCCGCCGCGATTGTGTCAGTGACATCCGCCGGGGTTGTGTCAGTGACATCCGCCGCTGTTGTGTCGGTGACATCTACCGCTGTTGTGTCAGTGACATCCGCCGCGGTTGTGTCAGTGACATCCGCCGCGGTTGTGTCAGTAACATCCGCCGCTGTTGTGTCGGTGACATCTACCGCTGTTGTGTCAGTGACATCCGCCGCGGTTGTGTCAGTTACATCCGTCGCGATTATGTCAGTTACATCTGCCGCGATTGTGTCAGTGACATCCGCCGCGGTTGTGTCAATGACATCCGCCGCGATTGTGTCAGTAACATCCACCGCTGTTGTGTCGGTGACATCCGCCGCTGTTGTGTCAGTGACATCCGCCGCGGTTGTGTCAGTTACATCTGCCGCGATTGTGTCAGTGACATCTGCCGCGGTTGTGTCAGTTACATCCGCCACGGTTGTGTAAGTGACATCCGCCGCCGTTGTGTCAGTGACATCCGCCGCCGTTGTGTCCGTGACATCCGCCGCGGTTGTGTCAGTGATATCCGCCGCTGTTGTGTCGGTGACATCCGCCGCGGTTGTGTCGGTGACATCCGCCACGGTTGTGTCGGTGACATCCGCCGCTGTTGTGTCAGTTACATCTGCCGCGGTTGTGTCAGTGGCCGCGGTTGTGTCCGTGACATCCGCCACGGTTTTGTCAGTGACATCCGCCGCGGTTGTGTCAGTGGCCGCGGTTGTGTCAGTGGCCGGGGTTGTGTCAGTGACATCTGCCACGGTTGTGTCGGTGACATCTGCCGCGGTTGTGTCGGTGACATCCGCCACGGTTGTGTCGGTGACATCTGCCGCGGTTGTGTCAGTGACATCCGCCACGGTTGTGTCGGTGACATCTGCCGCGGTTGTGTCAGTGACATCCGCCACCGTTGTGTCGGTGACATCTGCCGCGGTTGTGTCGGTGACATCCGCCACGGTTGTGTCGGTGACATCTGCCGCGGTTGTGTCGGTGACATCTGCCGCGGTTGTGTCAGTGGCCGCGGTTGTGTCAGTGACATCCGCCACGGTTGTGTCGGTGACATCCGCCACGGTTGTGTCGGTGACATCTGCCGCGGTTGTGTCGGTGACATCTGCCGCGGTTGTGTCGGTGACATCCGCCGCGGTTGTGTCAGTGGCCGCGGTTGTGTCAGTGACATCCGCCACGGTTTTGTCAGTGACATCCGCCGCGGTTGTGTCAGTGGCCGCGGTTGTGTCAGTGACATTCTGCCAGTCCTCAAGCCTGCTGTTGTGTGACGGTCTGCCGCACACTCCCAATATCACAGCTGCGTGCAGCTGGCAGGGGCTGTGGCGTGGAGCATCACCTCTCACGTAAGCTGCATCCGCCTGTCACAACCACTGTCGAACAGCTGCGTGAGGCTGAGGCTGAGGAACGAACGGCTGGGTGCAGCTGTGGCACAGCTGAGCTGCACTGTGACACAGTTGAGTTGCACTGTGACACAGTTGAGCTGCACTGTGACACAGTTGAGCTGCACTGTGACACAGTTGAGTTGCACTGTGACACAGTTGAGCTGCACTGTGACACAGTTGAGCTGCACTGTGACACAGTTGAGTTGTACTGTGACACAGTTGAGCTGTACTGTGACACAGTTGAGCTGTACTGTGTCACAGTTGAGCTGTACTGTGACACAGTTGAGCTGTACTGTGACACAGTTGAGCTGCACTGTGACACAGTTGAGCTGCACTGTGACACAGTTGAGCTGTACTGTGACACAGCTGAGCTGCACTGTGACACAATTGAGCTGCACTGTGACACAGTTGAGCTGCACTGTGACACAACTGAGCTGGACTGTGACATAACTGAGCTGCTCTGTGACACAGCCGAGCTGTACTGTGACACGGCTGAGCTAGACTGTGACACAGCTGAGCTGGACTGTGACACAGCTGAGTTGCACTGTGACACAGTTGAGCTGCACTGTGACACAGTTGAGCTGCACTGTGACACAGCTGAGTTGCACTGTGACACAGTTGAGCTGCACTGTGACACAGTTGAGCTGCACTGTGACACAGTTGAGTTGCACTGTGACACAGTTGAGCTGTACTGTGACACAGTTGAGCTGCACTGTGACACAGCTGAGTTGCACTGTGACACAGTTGAGCTGCACTGTGACACAGTTGAGCTGCACTGTGACACAGTTGAGCTGCACTGTGACACAGTTGAGCTGCACTGTGACACAGTTGAGTTGTACTGTGACACAGTTGAGCTGTACTGTGACACAGTTGAGCTGTACTGTGTCACAGTTGAGCTGTACTGTGACACAGTTGAGCTGTACTGTGACACAGTTGAGCTGCACTGTGACACAGTTGAGCTGCACTGTGACACAGTTGAGCTGTACTGTGACACAGCTGAGCTGCACTGTGACACAGTTGAGCTGCACTGTGACACAACTGAGCTGGACTGTGACATAACTGAGCTGCTCTGTGACACAGCCGAGCTCTACTGTGACACGGCTGAGCTAGACTGTGACACAGCTGAGCTGGACTGTGACACAGCTGAGCTGGACTGTGACACAGCTGAGCTGCACTGTGACACAGCTGAGCTGGACTGTGACACAGCTGAGCTGGACTGTGACACAGCCGAGCTGGACTGTGACACGGCTGAGCTGTACTGTGACACAGCTGAGCTGTACTGTGACACAGCTGAGCTGCACTGTGACATGGCTGAGCTGGACTGTGACACGGCTGAGCTGGACTGTGACATGGCTGAGCTGGACTGTGACACGGCTGAGCTGCACTGTGACACAGTTGAGCTGCACTGTGACACAGCTGAGCTGTACTGTGACATGGCTGAGCTGGACTGTGACACGGCTGAGCTGGACTATGACATGGCTGAGCTGGACTGTGACACGGCTGAGCTGGACTGTGACATGGCTGAGCTGGACTGTGACACGGCTGAGCTGGACTGTGACATGGCTGAGCTGGACTGTGACACGGCTGAGCTGTACTGTGACACAGCTGAGCTGTACTGTGACACGGCTGAGCTGGACTGTGACATGGCTGAGCTGGACTGTGACACGGCTGAGCTGGACTGTGACATGGCTGAGCTGGACTGTGACACGGCTGAGCTGCACTGTGACACAGTTGAGCTGCACTGTGACACAGCTGAGCTGTACTGTGACATGGCTGAGCTGGACTGTGACACGGCTGAGCTGGACTGTGACATGGCTGAGCTGGACTGTGACACGGCTGAGCTGGACTGTGACATGGCTGAGCTGGACTGTGACACAGTTGAGCTGTACTGTGACACGGCTGAGCTGGACTGTGACATGGCTGAGCTGGACTGTGACACGGCTGAGCTGGACTGTGACATGGCTGAGCTGGACTGTGACACGGCTGAGCTGCACTGTGACACAGTTGAGCTGCACTGTGACACAGCTGAGCTGTACTGTGACATGGCTGAGCTGGACTGTGACACGGCTGAGCTGGACTGTGACATGGCTGAGCTGGACTGTGACATGGCTGAGCTGGACTGTGACACAGCTGAGCTGCACTGTGACACAGTTGAGCTGCACTGTGACACAGCTGAGCTGGACTGTGACACAGCTGAGCTGGACTGTGACACAGCTGAGCTGGACTGTGACACGGCTGAGCTGGACTGTGACACGGCTGAGCTGTACTGTGACACGGCTGAGCTGGACTGTGACACAGCTGAGCTGCACTGTGACACAGTTGAGCTGTACTGTGACACAGCTGAGCTGTACTGTGACACGGCTGAGCTGTACTGTGACACGGCTGAGCTGGACTGTGACACGGCTGAGCTGGACTGTGACATGGCTGAGCTGGACTGTGACACGGCTGAGCTGCACTGTGACACAGCTGAGCTGTACTGTGACACAGTTGAGCTGCACTGTGACACAGTTGAGCTGCACTGTGACACAGCTGAGCTGTACTGTGACATGGCTGAGCTGGACTGTGACACCAAGTCCAAGATTATGTTACGCCAGACTCCAGGATTATGTAACGTTAGACTCCAGGATCATGTAGAGCGCGTCGCCTACTCAGCGTGAGAGGGCTGAGAGGTGTTGGGCGGTGGTGTAGCCGGGATTTTCTTTCGGGGAAGCTCTACGCACTAAGAGTGCTGAACAGTGCTGAACTGCTGAACTGCTGAACAGTGCTGAACAGTGGCGCCCCGCACTGAGATGAGCAGGGCTCAGAAATAGCGCCGTCCTGGCGATGGCGTCGGCGACCAGGTGTAGACTCTACATCGGTCTACATCGGTGCAGACTCTACATCGGTCTACATCGGTGCAGACTCACCAGGCGACAGTGGCGACCAAACCAAGAACTTTGCGTGCTAGGTCTGTCAGCATTTTAATCATAAAATACAATTTGTCTATGTATGGATATTTTAATTTAGCAGCACTGATCATTTTACAGATCAAAAGTATACTAGGAGCGTACCGCTACTGCCAAATACCAAATATCCCTTCCATCTTACCTTCCATGTTTATACTAGAACCTCCCGTCGGCACAGGACGGCGCTTTTCTGACAACCACAATGCTAAACCAACGGCATACCGTGGTTGCCAAAAGCGCTGACGAGACGCCGACCAGTGTTTGTCGTGGTTGTCGCCTG
>JAOTOM010001340.1:0-65681 GCA_034440615.1 Ashinkailepas kermadecensis
TAGGGCGTCTGACCATTGCTTTCGTGCAACGTGGTTACTATGCGCCGATTGGCATACACAATTTAATGATCTGTCTTCCCCCCGCTGGCATAATAACGCTGGCAAAAGTTAGAGGGACCAGAGCTCTTTTGTCCCATGTGGATAGTGGTTGGGATCACCAAAATTGGGGCACTGGCTCCTTTCCCTTTCCACGTGCATACACGCATGATTATATGCACCTTAGATCGGCCGTTCCGCAGTAGGCTACTGAAAAGTATTGGGAAGGCACAATACATGAAGGCAATGGATAGGTCCAGATGGATTGGGGCATACCACATAGGGTCCCATGTTAAAAGGTCGAGAGCGGCCCCCAGGTCGGCATTCTGCTTTACGAGATGCCGGGCTCACCTCGAAACATGCCGACAGCAGGCCGACATCGGCATGTTTACTGGGTGGGGGCATCCCCCCCCCCCAATGGAAGCTGGCGCCCCTCCAAGAAGGCTCGAGTGCACCCCCTCGAATTTGTCAGCCACAGGAACCGCTCCAGTATGCTCGAGTGCACCTCCCTAAAATTTTTCAACAACAGGTACCCTTCAGAAGAAAACTGCCCCCTTCAGGTACTTTTGCAGTGTTACCCATCCGAAGAACTGACGCCTCTCCAAACATTTCCCCTATGACAATTCCTAAATTCGCCCCTGCCGGTGCCGGAATGTACACTTAGCCCAAGTAACTTTCCAGGCTCTCGATTATTGAGGACGCATTGTGTATTGATTCGTCTTCCATGCTCCTCGCATGGGCGGAACTTTTCCAAAGTGATATGTGGCGATTAAGTATTTCCTTTTAATTCAATTAATTCCAATCAACGCCCATGGGTCTCATGCTAATCCCCAGCAGCATTGATCGGGGACAAGTGACCCATCAAAGGTACTGAGAGCCGCACTCCCCTTCCTGGTTCATCGCCAGTGCATTAAGGAATATTTGTTGGTAGCTTGTCCATCTCTATCCGTGTGCACCAAAAAACAAACGAATAATTGGCAGTAGTCCAGAACTAGACAGGAACTACCCAATTTTAGAAATACAGCGTAATCTCGTGGAACTGCGCGGAAGCAATGACAAATTTGTGCCAAATTGCTTGTGATAGCGAGGAGCTACCAAATCTACCGGCCGCCTTACAATAATTCGATGTCGCGTTGCTAGGCAACCGCATTGAATGGTACCCATCAGCTGGCGTCCGTGTTCGCTTTCTGTTGACATCTGGCTGTGAAAGCAGTCGAGAAGCTCATTCCCGCCTCCGTTTTCCACTTTAGCTTACCTTGAGATTCAGCTTTGTTTTCGAAATTTCTAAATTAACGTGTGACGCTTAGGTATCGTGATATATCATGGCCTCTGCTGAGGGCTTTGGTATCAGGTAGAGACGATTGTATTCCTTGACGTAGCCAAGCCGTGCCCTTGTTCTGCTATCTTGGTTTCGCCATCCAGCCGGTTTATACCAAGGTAAGTACTTGGGTAAGTACAATGGCGTACCTAGAATTTGCACCAGCGGAGGGGGAGGGCAAACGGATTCTGAGGCCCACAAACCCCCATTTTGTAATGTCCCTCGCGAATTCTGGGGGTCCTGACTCGAATTTATGGGGCATCAACGCGATTTTTTGGGGACCCCCGCGCGATTTTTGGGAGTCCACCCTTTCAAGAGGGGAGGAGCATTTACCTCTTTGGTAGCATCTCCTCTTCCCTCCTTCGCACTGCGGCTGCCCAACGAGTTTTGTTTTTAGCCGATGGCACTCTTGAGTAGAAAATCCTTTCGGATAATTTTCTTTCGGGTTCTGTTCTGAATTTTCCGGTGCTCTGGTCGATTCGATGTAGCCCTTGTGATTTTGTTTGGGTCTAGTTCTATTTTGTAAGCCCCCTGCGCGCTATTTTTAGGTCCCAGTACGAATCTTAGAGCCCGGTATGTTTTTCCGGTGCCCGACCCGTTTTTTTTTGTTGTGTGGTGGGGGTCCTTGACGCATTTTTTGTGGTCGTGGAGTGACATTCTGGGTAGCAATTTATTTTTGGGAAGCCAGCTGCCACTTATGGGGCTCCGGCGCGATTTTTGGCCCCCAGTGAGATTCTTAAGGGCAGCGGCGTAATTTTTTTGGGGTTTAAGTGCGATTGTGTTTGGGCCCCGTGGTTAATTATCCTTCGCGCGAGTTTTAGTGGCCACGACCCGTTTTGGGGGGCCAACACGTTTTGGGGACTTTTGGAGCGATTGTTGTAGCGCCATAGCGATTTTCCACGTCCGGGCTGTTTTTTCGTTGCCCAGGTTTAATTTTTTTGGGTGCTCCCGATGATACTTTCGGGGCCCCAGTGCGACCTGTCGTATTCCCAGCATGATATTCAGGGGCCCGGGCGACACTTTTTGGTACCCTCAGGCTCAGCGTGATTTTCGGGGTCCTGGCCCGACCTTTTGGAGCCCCCGTCGCTATTTTCTTGCACCCCGGCACGACTTGGATCCCCAGCGTGATCTTCTGGGGCCCCGATCCGACTTTGTGGGAGCCCCAGTGCGATTTTCAGGGGACCAGCCCGATCTTTTCAACCCCAGCGTGATTTGTATGGGCCCGGCCCATCTTTATGGAACCCCAACTTTATTTTCAGGAGCCCCGGCAAGACTTCTTGGAACCTCAGCGTGATTGTCAGGCGCCCCGCCCCGATCCGACATTTTGAGGCCCCAGCGTGATTTGCGGGGGCCCCGGCGTGACTGTGGGGTACCAGCGGTATTTTCAGGGGCCCCTGTCCCATGTTTGGAGCTCTAGCGTTTAGGGGTCCCGGAACGATTGATTGGACCCAATGTGATTTTCATGGGCCTTGATGGAATTTTGGTGGGCCCCAGCTTCATTTTCAGGGCCCCTGTGAGACTTTTAGGGGCCCACAATATGGTTTTTAAGTGCCCCGGTGCGATTTTTTGGGGGATCCAGCCGGATTTTTAGGGAGCCTGGCGCAATTTTTTTCGCAACCCGGTGCAATTCTTGGGGGCCCCACAACCTCTCGGGGGGGGGGCAACGTCACCAAATACCCCCTTCGGTACGCCACTGGGTAGTTATAAGCGGTATAAAAAGGCATCATAGCATCCAGTGAGTTTAAAGAAGTTCGTGGTGAGTTTGAGAACCTCCAGTTTGTAGGCATCCCTAGAATTAGATTGCAGTGTCAAAATAATGGTTTTTCGTTAGTTGTGTGATGTCGGAACGAGTACAGCAGGATATAGAAATACGCCATGGAAGCATGCCACTTAAAATATTGTTTCAGTACTTCAAGCTTCATTTGAGCCAATTGTGTACTCATCAGTGCATGTTTTGGGTTTAATTTTGGAAAAAGCTAATTTATGGATACCTATGTTAAGGATAACGATTGTAAAGTCATGTTATCAGCAGGTCGCATTGTTTAACATACCACATCATAGATAATCTCTGTATCTGGTATTGTGTCACGAGGTACTTGCGTAATCAAACTGTAATGGTAAGCATAGGCATGCTACTTATACGCAAAATGCTCTAAGGAACGAGTCATGAAGACTTAATAAGCACACATCAGCAAGCACGATGTCGATTCGTCCTAGGAAAGGATATCTATTCAGTGCGCAGAAAGTTGTATATTCCACCCTCTTTTACGAAAGTTTAGCACTGCCCCTGTGAGTTGTCGAGAGTGGATAGGTGATTAGGTTGGTAGGGACGGTAGGGTTGGTAGGGATACCTACCTACCCAGGGACGTAGCCAAAATTAGTCCAGGGAGGGGACAGATTTTGCGAGGGGTGCCCGGACTGTCCCATAATTTGAAAGTCCCTGGATTTTTGCCACTTGATTTAGAGAAGGACCATGTTTTGCTTTAAAGCAAAATATATATTTATAATTTCCTAGCTCATCATTGATGGCACGGATCGTTGGATCTTCCTCCCCAAATTGTATGTAAGCATAGCACTGTTATAAAGCCAGGCATACAGACCGCCTTAGCATACATAAATTTGCAGGATGTCAAAACTTCATTCGAAGACATCGATTCAATATTCGGTCATGGGTAAGTAAGGAAACGTTTCTTAGGGCCCGTAGACTCTCGTTAGGGCCCGTACGCGTTCGTGGGGACCTGGAGAAGTTCGTAGCGCCCGTATATGTTCTTGTGGGCCCGTTACCATACGCAAAGGCCAGTAGACGTTCGCAATACTCTGTAGGCATCTGTAGGAACCCGTGCACATCCGGAAAAGCTCGTAGACGTCCGCCGGGGAGCTGGGGCGTTTTTAAGGGCCCATGGACGTCTGTAAGCGCTCGTACACGTCGTAGGGGCCTGCAGAAGTTCGCATAGGCCTGTGGACGTATACAGGGGCCCATAGAGGTTCGTAATGGCCCTTAGGAGTTTGTAAGGGCTCGTAGAGGTTCGTAAGGGTCCATACACATTCGTAAAGGCCCTCAGGCATTCATAAGGGCCTGTAGACGTTCATGGGGGCTCGTATACTTTTGATGGGCCCGAGAACAGCCTCGGTGGCCGTAGGAAGTGTTGTTGCCCTTTCTGTCTCAGCCATGGTGACCTCGTAGACGATTACGTACCGTCTCGTAGACCTTAGGGGCCCCGACCCTCGGTGGCCATGAAAAGTGCTGTTGGCCTTTCCATCTCCACCATGGCGACCTCATACGGCCCCGTAGACGATTAAGCACCGGCGCCAGGCGCCGCCCGAAGGGCTGCAGCCGCGTCAGGGGCCCGTGGGAGCCCAAGGGGAGAGAGGGCGACCAACTATGTCCCTTGGCCGCGTGGCCACGTCCCTGGTAAGTGGTTCCATACCTCTCCACAAAAGAATCGCTAAGTTAGGGTCTCGGCGTGCGGTTTGGAAAGCCACCTCTGAACGGTGGTTCTCCCTTTTGACTTTCGTAAGGGCGTGTGGACCTTCGTAGAAGCCCATAATAGACGTTTGTAAGGGCCCTTAGACGTTCGTAAGGGCCCTTAGATGTTCGTAATGGCCATTAGATGTTCGTAAGGGCCCTTAGATGTTCGTAAGAGCCCTACCCTAGTGGAAAAATCCTACAGGATTGTCCTGCACAATTGTGCAGGACAGCGTCTTGAGGGATCCTGCAGGATTCTGTGTGAGATATTGATACAAGGATACTACAGGATCCTGCAGGATCCTGCCCATAAATCCTGCAGGATCCTTCACATAGATCCTGTCGGATTCAGAACTGTCCTGCATGATCCTTCACATAAATCATGCAGCATCCTTCACATGAATCCTGCAGGATCCTTCACATGAATCCTGCAGGATCCTTCACATAAATCCTGCAGGATCCTTCACACGTAAATCCTGCAGGATCCTTCACATAAATCCTGTAGGATCTAGGGCTGTCCTGCAGGATTATGCGCATAAATCCTGCAGAATCCTTCACATAAATCCTGTCATCCAGGACTGTCCTGCATGATCCTGCCCATAAATCCTGCCGAATCCACTGTAGCGCCTAGGTGCGTGTACAGGCGTAGGATCTGGGAAAGCCACCAGGGAGAAAAGGTACTTTGGTGATGACAGGTAGTGGATGAGAGGTACCGTGGTAGTGTTCAGGTAATGAAAGAAAGGTAATGCTGGTTAGTCTTAAGCCAGAGATGTCCTGTCTCCAATTGACACCCATGAAGTGTGCTATCTAAGCGTGGTCGACCTCCAGAAAGATGATCCCAGTTGTATGCCGGCACAATAGGTAACCGAACAGTTGAAGCCTGAAACCTAGTTATTACATTGAAGAACGAAGATATCGAAAAGTACATGCATTTGTGAAAGCGTACAGGTCAGTCAGTTGAGTGAAGTAGACAGCTATTATGGCAGATGGCTATTGGACACAGGGCATTAGATATAAGCAGAGAAACAAGCTACAATTGACATGGTTAAGCACGATTAATGACACTGTCATCTTACATCAAAGGGTGAACCTTAAGTACACCACATCGTCTAATAGATGGCAGCACTCATGCACAGCAGTCAACCGCCAAGCATGCTGGTGCTCTCACTCGCGCTCCGCTACACCACAACTGTCCTGCAGGATCCATCACATACACCTTGTAGGATCCAGGGCCGTCCTGGAGGATCATGCGCATAAATCCTGTAGAATCTTTCACATAAATCCTGTCAGATCTAGAGCTGTCCTGCATGATCCTGCACATAAATCCTACAGGATCCTTCACATAAATCCTGTCGCATCCAGGGCTGTCCTGCAGGATTCTTTACATCAATCCTGTTGGATCCATGACCGTCCTACAGGATCCTGCATACAAATTGAATGGGAGCCTACCGGATCTTGTGGTGTCCTGCATATAAATCCTACAGGGTCCTGCACATAAATCCTACACGTTCCTGAACATAAATCCTACAGCACGTAAGTTTTGCTGGATCCTGCATGTGAATCACACTTCATCCTGTACCTGAATGGTACATGACCCTTCATGGTTTTGTGAAGGATCTTGCATGATTATTGTCAGAATTCTGTACAATAAACCACATGATCATGTACAGCACTCGAACCTTCTCGGAGGGGTGCCTCTTCCCGGCCGAAGGGGCGCCAGTATCCATAGGGCAGGAGCACATGCTCCCAGTTCCCCTCCTAAGATATGTTACTGAAAATTGCATCACATCAAACCTTTAAGACGGACCTGAATAGTTATCTGTAAAATCCTGCAGGACAGTCATGCATGCCATTGTAATCCTGCAGGACAGTCATGCATGACATTACAATCTTGTAGGACAGCTTTCTATATTTCTCAAATCCTGCAGGGTTGTCCTGCAGGATCGCATGTCTGTGCAGGAGTGTCTGCGGAAATGTGCAGGATCCTGTAGGATCGTGGGGATTTTCTGAGAATCCTGTAGGACTTTTTCACGAGGGTAAGATGTTCGTAAGAGCCATTAGATGTTCGTAGAGATCCGAGCACGCTCGTGAGTATCCGTGGACTGTGGTGGGGGTCCGTAGACACTCGTAAGGACCCGTGGACCTTATATAGATAGTAAACGCCCCTAAAAGCTCGTGAGGGCCCATAGACATTTGCAAAGACCCGCAAACTTTCGCAGTGGCCCGTAAACGTTCGTAAATGCTCGCATACGTCCGCAAGGTTCCGAACGCGCCCTCAGGAGCCCAAATGTTTTCGTAGGGCCCGTAAGCTTTTGTCGGGTCCGTACACGTTAGGAAGGGCCCGTAGGCGTTCGTAATATATAAATATATAAAATAATATATAAAATATATAAAATATTCCTAACGGAATTATTTCCCTGTATCTAGGGTAACTGTATAACAGTACCCACTAGTTATTCACAGTATCTGGAATTGTATCACGAGATTTGGGTGTTTCACTGTGCAAAATAGTGAGCATGTACAATTATTTATTTATTTATTTATTTATTTATTTATTTATTTCACGATACATTCCCTCCGCGTATAGTGGCTATTATGGACAGAAAGATGGACATGATTGTTATGCAGTCACAAGCACTGTTTTATGCAATCAATGCTGACTACCCCAGCACATATCTATTAGCAGGATGTTACAATTTGGTGGAATAGAATGTCGATTCATCATTTGAAAAGTGGAATGTTCCACCCACTTCCACGGCAAATTTACCATTGGAGTCCTGACCTAGGTATTGTTCCCACTCACCTGTCGCGGCCTTCACAGTGTGTGATAATCTATTTTTTATATAAATTAGTGTGTTACGTGTTTGCCATGAGTTGTTCCATGTGCAGGTTTCAACTGGTACCATGACGCTGGTGCAAGCGTACCGTAAACCAATTATAGATTATCACCAAAGAAATGTACGGCCGGAGGAAAACCGTATTTTGTCATTCACTGGTTAGCTTGAGCTAGGGTTAAGATTCATAACATGCACACTTGCTGTTATTCTACAGCTATGCCTCCGAATAGTCACTCTCAGCTGTCGGTCGCCGTCATTGTTTCGCATTCATATGAGACACCCTTTTCAATTCCGATCTAGCTGCCAAAATGAACCGCAAGAAGCGAGCCGACATGGAGCAAAATGAGCTGGAGGGGATCACCGAGACGGAGCTGGCGCGGCTGCGACGCCAGTACCGCATCATGGACAACGACAGAAAGGCCTACTACAAGGAGACTCAGACCGTCCTCCGCAAGCAAAGGTCTGTCAGCTATCTACAGTGCGTCACAATCGGACCAAACTCACCAACTGGGTGCCGTGTCATCGGGCACGCATAGAGTTCACACAAGCTGTACGTCTTGTTGTATGGGAGTGTCCTTACAGTTCCATATTATCTGTGGTGCACACATTTCGAACGCATAATTATTTTAAAGCAGAGATCCGAAGCGTCATTGTTACGTGGAGCCACGTATTGGTGCCTGCAACCAACCATAAGCTCCGTTGGCGCATGGTGGTGGTGGATTGAACAGGACGCCTACAATGTTATTGCAGGAATGTGCACTACTTTTGACATTAATGTGTCTTTGCAGGCGAATTATCGACAGTTTAGTAGCCGAGAAGTCGGAGATTGATACAGACGTGGTTCTGATACAGTCCAAGTATAATGAACACAAAAATATACTGGCCTCAAATAGACTAAATAGCTATGTGGAACGCCAAAAGGAAATTATCGACCAAATAGATGCAGAAAAGCAGCAGGTAAGATAAATCATCAAGAACAGACCATTTGGATCAATCATTTGGATCAAACTAGTCAAGCCGATCAAAGTACCAACCAATCGAGCTATTCACGAGTGGAGCTATCCTTTTTTTAAATGATTAAGTCAATTACAACTGGGAACCAAAGCGTGTCAATTTTCAGTGTCATGTATAGGTCGTCGTGTAAACTTTGTCCTTAACTTTGGACATACAAATCTTACCTCAACCGGCCTTGTGCTCAGGGGACCGACAGATAAGCCAGCCGACTGATTGGACGGTTGACTGACGGGCAGGTGGGCCCACCAACGGGAAGACCAACGGACTGGTGGATGGACGAACAGATCGACTGACGGACCGACCGACGGGACAATTGGCGGGACAACTGGCGGGACAACTGACGGGACAACTGACGGGACAGCTGACGGGACAACTGACGGGACAGCTGACGGGACAACTGACGGGACAACTGGCGGGACAGCTGACGGGACAACTGACGGGACAACTGGCGGGACAGCTGGCGGGACAGCTGACGGGACAACTGACGGGACAACTGACGGGACAGCTGACGGGACAACTGACGGGACAGCTGACGGGACAGCTGACGGGACAACTGACGGGACAACTGACGGGACAGCTGACGGGACAACTGACGGGACAACTGACGGGACAACTGACGGGACAGCTGACGGGACAGCTGACGGGACAACTGGCGGGACAGCTGACGGGACAACTGGCGGGACAGCTGACGGGACAACTGACGGGACAACTGACGGGACAGCTGACGGGACAACTGACGGGACAGCTGACGGGACAACTGACGGGACAGCTGACGGGACAACTGGCGGGACAGCTGACGGGACAACTGACGGGACAACTGACGGGACAACTGACGGGACAGCTGACGGGACAACTGACGGGACAACTGGCGGGACAGCTGACGGGACAACTGACGGGACAACTGGCGGGACAGCTGACGGGACAACTGACGGGACAACTGACGGGACAGCTGACGGGACAACTGACGGGACAGCTGACGGGACAACTGGCGGGACAGCTGACGGGACAACTGGCGGGACAACTGACGGGACAGCTGACGGGACAACTGACGGGACAACTGACGGGACAGCTGACGGGACAACTGGCGGGACAACTGACGGGACAGCTGACGGGACAACTGACGGGACAGCTGACGGGACAACTGGCGGGACAGCTGACGGGACAACTGACGGGACAACTGACGAGACAGCTGACGGGACAGCTGACGGGACAACTGACGGGACAACTGACGGGACAACTGGCGGGACAGCTGACGGGACAACTGACGGTCAGACTAGCGAAATAACTGGCGGACCAAGTGATGGACACACGGATCGACTGACGGACAGGCTGACGGGACGGCTGACGGACAGGCTGACGGGACGGCTGACGGACAGGCTGAAGGTACGGCTGACGGACAGGCTGACGGGCAGGCTGAAGGGACGGCTGACGGACAGGCTGAAGGGACGGCTGACGACTGGCTGGCGGCTGGCTGACTGCTGGCTCGGACAGCGGCCGATGGTTCGGTCCGGCGGTCACACGACACCTTCCTTAGTGGAGCTAGTCGGATCTGACTTCTGATTCTGACTTCTAGTTCTGATGGCTGGACGCTCCGCTACGTTTCAGCTGGCCGACATCGATAGTCGAATCAAGCGGGTGGAAAAGGAGATTCCAAAACAGGCCAAGCGTGGTGGCGCCAACGATGTGGTGCGCAACAAACAGTTCCAGCTGCAACACAAGGCGCGCCGACTCGAGAACCGGCTCTACACGGTAGGCGAGCTGTTGGTCTGGCGTCATCCCCTGACCAGTGTTCTGATCACTCACACACAAACACTGAACCGGCTCTACACGGTACGCCAGCTGGTAGTCTGGCGTCGTCTGCTGACCGGTATTCTGATCACTCACACACAAACACTGAGCGTGCGTAGGACTTTGACGCAATTATTGAGGCTACAAAGTTACATTTCGGTAGAAATTGATTTTTGGGAGCCAGCTGTGACTTTTGTGGCTCCGGCACGACCTTTTAGGCCCCAGTGTGATTTTCAAGGACAGTGATGCAACTTGTATTTGAGTCTCAATTTGATTTTGGGTCCCGGCGTGATTTGTTGGGATCCCCAACGCGAGTTTTAGCGGCCCAGACACCTTTTTGGAGGCGGAGCACATTTGGGAGGTTTTTGGCACCATGGTTTTTGGCACCACCATGGTCCCAGAGTGATTTTCCATGTCCGGATTGATTTTTCGTTGCCATGGCTTCGTTTTTAGGTAGTCCCGACGGGACGTTTGGGCCCACGGCGCGACCTGTTGAGCCCTAGCATGATTGTCAGGGGTCCGAGCGCGCCTTTCTGGTACCCCAGGCTCAGCGTGATTTTCATGGGCCCGGCCTGACCTCTTGGGCCCCCAGCGTGATTTCCAAGGTCTCGACCCAACCTTTTGAAACTCCTACCGTGATTTCGGGGGCCCGGCGCGACTTTTCGGGTGCCCCAGCGGTATTTTCAGGGGTCTCGGTCCCACTTTTCGGAGCCCCAGTGCGATTTTTGGGATCCCCAATGGAATTTTCAAGGGCTTCTGTGAGATTTTGTGCCCCCGGCGTCATTTTAGGGCACCTGCTCGACTTTTTGGAGTCCCGATGTGATTTTTAGGGGCCCAGCGGGATTTCTAGGGGGTCCAGTACAATTTTTGCGAAGCCCGGCGCGATTCTTCGGGCCCACAATCTCTCAGGGGAGGAAACTTCTCCCTTTGTCCCCCTCCCCTCGGTACGCTACTGGTGACAAGTAACACTCAATAATGTCAGGATATGCTGACAGAGGAATCATATTACGGAATACTTTGTTAGGCATAGACGTCGTTAGTGTGCGCAGAAGTCTCTACGGAATACGCCATATACTGCTTGATATTGGAAAAGGCAGTATTATATCGGGGATTGTGCCAGATGAGTGGACACATGGAATTGTTTCACCCATTCCGATGGGGAAGACACTGGTAATCTAGCGAACTGGCGTTCAATCACTATTTTGCCAGCTATTACCAAACTCACAGAGTGTCTAGTCTGTAAGCAGTTGAACGATTAGTTCGTTAGCAATCACCTGTGGGAGTAGCTAACAGCAGGGATATCTGCGTCATAACTCCAGAGACGTAATATTATTACCGACCGGGTGTACCGATCGATGGACGAAGGTCAAATTGCTATATTAGTATTGTTGGAGCTGTCGAAATGTGTCTGACGTGACAGATCATGAAATACTCACTGATAACTTAAACGGTACGGCATAGACCCTCATTGGTAAACAAAAATATATTAAGGGCCATGTTCAACATGCATCACCTCAAGGTCCTAGTTACACATGGATCAGAAGGTCATAGTTACAACCAAAGAAGAAATTCAGGTTTTGTCCAAAACTCAGCGAATTTCGACCCGTGTTTACCAGTGAGACTCGCTAAGCTGATTTTTCCTTATTTTCTCTAATGACTTGAGCCTATTCGCAGACAAGTCGACAATAGTTAATTTGGTGACGACACTCAGTTTTTAAGTAGCGGAAATAACAGAAGCTGCCGGATATGGTTCAGATCATTGAATGTGAGCTATTTTTGCTGGTTAACCCAAAATAAATGAAAGGTTAACGTAGCAAAAACACAAGTAATGGTAATGGGCTCACGGGCTTTACTTCGCAACGTGCCACCTGTTAGCATACGAGTAGGGAGTGCCACGGTTATAGGGGTAGAAAGTAAAAACCCACCGCAAAATTTGCAGTACCTTTTCCTTGATTGCTTTTGCGTTTGAACTGAAGATTTTAACCTAAGATCATATTAGGTGATTGACCTAGATCAGGTCAAAGAGGACCACCTCCAAAAATGATTGAGGATCGATAGCTCATGCATATGAACAGAAATTGAACTACAATTTGCCACGACAGTACAACTGGGCAGTGTCTCCAAAATGTTTATCTCGGATTTTTGTTTCAGGTCAGGTCAGAGGCCTGAGGTCACAGCCAATTTTGGCCCATTCTGGGCCAATTTTCCTATTTTTGTAATACGTTTGTTCTTCTAGCATCATTTTTACTTTATCTAATTTGTTTGACCTCCGTCAAGTGGCCTGAGGTCAAGTCACGATAAAGTTCTTAAAGTGGGCCCATATGTAGACACTGCCATTTTATGGTTTAAGCCTAGTTTTCATGATCTAAATAGCGTCAAAGTTGCACGAGCTAATCTACCTCAATATGCCGATGTTTTTGGAAAGTCGATTTTGAAAAATAAAGAACTGACATTTTGGTATTCAAAATTATCCAAGCATAAAATAAGTCCTTTTCGAACCGTATTCCTCCAGGGCTTTCCGATCGTACCCCACCCTTGTTCCTGCAATGTTTAGTTCGGAAGTTAGACGGGATCTTTTATGACCCCCCCCCCCCACAGATGGGGTGTGGGGAACTGACCGGAGAGACAGCGCGAGTTAAGACAAGTCTCACAACATTTCCAGACAAACGTGAATTTCAACACAATGTTGGTGGAGAACAGCCAGCTACGGTCCGAGATAGACCACCTTCTCATCGAGCGGGGCCTCTTCAACAAAGACTACCGTCGGCTACTGCGGCGACTGAGCGCCACCAAGCAAAAGACGTCCGACATCATCGACCAGGCTACCCTGGCCTACGACCAGCGGTAGGTGCAGGCGACCGGCGTCGAAGCCGGCAGCGGCTGGCTTCGGCACACACAACCCGGAGTGATTTCCTCTTCAGTGACGACGGCTAGTAGCGAGCCTTTGCTCTTCAGAAAAGGAGCAAAATTATCCCAGCGTGGTCATTGCGTGTGTGCACAAAGTCGTTGGACAGTACGTGTGCAAAGCGGCGTCCCGCCTACACTGTTATGCTCATCAACAGCCTTGAGGCGGACGTGGTCTGTGGTAGTGAACCAATAGAGCGGTGGGCCATAGGCGGCACAACGGCAAACCCCAGTGGATACTCCAACGCGACTGAGCGCATATGTCGCGGCCGATCCCGCCGCTGACTGTCCCTCCACACCTGCCGGCGGCCAGTGGGCGGGGTTGATGCGGGTATTATCTGGTCATGCCTCTACAGAGCTGGCTAGGAGTGCAGGTATCCCGATGCAGTCACGGCGTATTTTCAGGGACGAGGCGAACTCGAAGACGGCTGCGCTGCGAGAGAGGAACGAGAAGGAGTCGGTGGCGCACATGGCAGAGCTCAAGGATCTTCTCAGAACGCTGGATCACGACCACAAACTCAAGGACTTCATGTCCACCAAGGCACACGAACGTCAAATTGAGGAGGATGAAGAGAAAATTAAGAAGAAAGGTGAGTATTGTGGTGCGACTAGCCGTAATTGGCATACAATTGTAGATATGTGATGCCCGCGCTTTTATTACAGTTCCAATTACTTTGTCAGCACAGCTGGTAGTCGACGCTGTGACGCTCAATGTGCCAGGCGCAATCATCGTTATTCGTCCGACATGGGAGCAGAGGCAGTTTTCTGTCAATGGACGACTTGCCATTATTTCTACTTGCTTCACGTACCACATTTTCGTTCCACACACACACACATTCTGTAAGTTACATTCATTTGGTACTCGCCGTCAGTTCGTTTCGAGATGATCTGTGTTGTTATCGGAGGCAGTTCAGTTTAGTCTGTTGGTTCATGCCCCAGCCCCGAGCACGTACATTTGGGGGTTATTCTGGTATTCGCTGAGCTGGAGTTAAACATTTATAAATGGCTGCCGCGCCGCCCCGCCTTGAGTAGCTAATAAAGCAGTTGTATTTTACACGCCCGCAAAATGGTGATGATTAATCTGAAGATGAATAAAAGAGTTCAAGCGATGCACTTGTAAGTGTCTCTTCACCAAAAGCTGATTTATAATATATTTCACGTGTGCCTATTTGTGCCGTATAGGTTTGTAAATATGGGCGTTGCAGCTTTCTCTTCGCCGAAGCTGGAGCTTGTTTCAGCGCGAATCGTGCCGACATGTTGCTTGCATCAGTTTGCCAGCCTGGCGTGACGTGAAGCCGTCAGGCACGCTGTGAGCGTGACGCTTTGACGTCGGTTGGCAGCGCCAGCCGTGCTGCGGCTGCCGGTGTCTGTGGGACGCTGTAGCGCCGGGTATGTTGATGCTGCTGCCAATGTGCGATACGGTGCCGCCTCGCTGCTGCTCGTGTGGCGTTGTGACGGTGTGGTGCTGCCAGTACGGTACGGCACGATGTGGTGCGGCCATGTCAGCTGGTGTGCTGGTGCGACTGGCTGCTGTCGATGTGACCCTGCTGTCATTCGGATGATATGACGCTGTCGCGGGCGTGACGTTGTAACGCTGCTGCCAGCGTGGCGCTGCGACGTGTCAATGTGACGCTGTGACGTGTCAATGTGATGCTGTGACGCTGTGACGTGTCACTGTGATGCTGTGACGTGTCAATGTGATGCTGTGACGTGTCAATGTGATGCTGTGACGTTGCCAGCGTGACGCTGTGACGTGTCAATGTGACGCTGTGACGTGTCAATGTGACGCTGTGACGTGTCAATGTGATGCTGTGACGTTGCCAGCGTGACGCTGTGACGTGTCAATGTGACGCTGTGACGTGTCAATGTGATGCTGTGACGTTGCCAGCGTGACGCTGTGACGTGTCAATTTGACGCTGTGACGTGTCAATGTGATTACAGACCACGAGAAGTCCGCCGAGAAGACGGCGGAGGAGACAGTGGCCGCCTACCGAGAAGCGTTCCGGCGCATTCGCGACATCTCCGGCGAGGCCGATGTCGACAATCTCATCGCCCAGTACGTGAAAATGGAGGACAAGAACTTCGCCCTCTTCAACTACGTCAACGAGCTCAACACCGAGGTGGAGACGCTGCAAGAGCAGATCGCGCTGACCGAGCAGGAGATCGAACGCACCCGTCAGAAGGACATCGACCAGACCGACGCCAAGCAGGAGCAAATACAGGCGCTGGAGGTAGGCTTGACACAGCAGAAGGATGCCGTGTGACAATACAGGCGCTGGAGGTAGGCTGGACGCAGCAGAGTGGTGCCGTGTGACAATGCAGGCTGTGGAGGTAAGCTGAACCGGCAGAATATAACCGAGTGATAATGCACACGCTGAAGGTGAAAGGATGCCGTGTGGCAATGCAGGCGGTGAAGGTAAGTTGGCTCAGCAGAAGGGTGTCTTGTGACAATGCAGTGGTGATGCAAGCTGGGCCGGCAGAAACAATAGTACAAACCCAGCTCATATGCTCATTTATTTGCAGCACAGATGGTGAGCTTGGAAAACTCGTTTTTGTCGGCACTAGAAGTTCGGCGTGATATTTCCTTCTTATTTTGTTTGCAAAAAACTGACTATAGCCCTAATCACACGGGGGAGAGTGTGTTTAGAGGCGTGTAGGGCCATAGAGTTCATTTACGATGTCCTTAAGGCGAGTGGGCTTTTGCAAACAAGTTTAGGCAAGCGTACATTTACGTTGAAAGAGCCTTACGTTATAGAGTATGTGACGTTACGGTGGTGAAGGCGGGGAGTGGGTGTGGACATCTGGATGCTTGTAGTTTCAGTTTACTCCTCCGCAAGATAATTTGTAGTTGAAGTGGGGAGGGCTGACGAGGAAGTTGACTTTGCCAGGGTGACTTTGTCAGGTTGGTCATTTAGGTACAGATCGTTAATGGCCGCAAGTAAGTACGTTATATAATTTGTGTTGAAATTATTTTTGTTTAACTGGTAATGAATGTCGTCCGGCCGAACTGATGTGTATTTACGCTTGCTCATGGCAAGGTTTAATTCGTGCATAGTGAATGTTTGGTTGTGGTCTTCTGTTTTGTCAGAGTTGAATTTAGTATTGGAGGCGGGGCATCCAGAGAGTTTACTATGGTGGTGTCGTAGGTGCTGTTTCCTGAGACGCCGGCGCAGTGTAGCTTAAAGTGGTCTACGACTTGTGGTGGGTCAGTAATGTGTGTTTGTGGTGGGTCAGTAATGTGTGTTTGTGGTGGGTCAGTAATGTGTGTTTGTGGTGGGTCAGTAATGTGTGTTTGTGGTTGGTCAGTAATGTGTGTTTGTGGTTGGTCAGTAATGTGTGTTTGTGGTGGGTCAGTAATGTGTGTTTGTGGTTGGTCAGTAATGTGTGTTTGTGGTGGGTCAGTAATGTGTGTTTGTGGTGGGTCAGTAATGTGTGTTTGTGGTGGGTCAGTAATGTGTGTTTGTGGTGGGTCAGTAATGTGTGTTTGTGGTTGGTCAGTAATGTGTGTTTGTGGTGGGTCAGTAATGTGTGTTTGTGGTTGGTCAGTAATGTGTGTTTGTGGTTGGTCAGTAATGTGTGTTTGTGGTGGGTCAGTAATGTGTGTTTGTGGTTGGTCAGTAATGTGTGTTTGTGGTGGGTCAGTAATGTGTGTTTGTGGTGGGTCAGTAATGTGTGTTTGTGGTTGGTCCGTAATGTGTGTTTGTGGTGGGTCAGTAATGTGTGTTTGTGGTGGGTCAGTAATGTGTGTTTGTGGTGGGTCAGTAATGTGTGTTTGTGGTTGGTCAGTAATGTGTGTTTGTGGTTGGTGCGTAATGTGTGTTTGTGGTGGGTCAGTAATGTGTGTTTGTGGTGGGTCAGTAATGTGTGTTTGTGGTGGGTCAGTAATGTGTGTTTGTGGTGAGTCAGTAATGTGTGTTTGTGGTTGGTCAGTAATGTGTGTTTGTGGTGGGTCAGTAATGTGTGTTTGTGGTTGGTCAGTAATGTGTGTTTGTGGTTGGTCCGTAATGTGTGTTTGTGGTGGGTCAGTAATGTGTGTTTGTGGTGGGTCAGTAATGTGTGTTTGTGTTTGGTCAGTAATGTGTGTTTGTGGTGGGTCAGTAATGTGTGTTTGTGGTTGGTCAGTAATGTGTGTTTGTGGTGGGTCAGTAATGTGTGTTTGTGGTGGGTCAGTAATGTGTGTTTGTGGTGGGTCAGTAATGTGCTGTCCTCTCACTGTCAGCTGTCGGAAGCGGCCTGGTGGTGGGCGTTTCAGGTTGAAGCGCTTCATCAAGTCCCAGATTCTGCCGATGGGGGTAAACCTATTTAATTGTTGTGCGAAAGATTCCCAAGAGTGTCGGCATGCTGTTCGAATAGTGTATCGGCAATGTTTTTGGAACTGTTTGCATGCTGATGGGTGTGTTTCGCACACGCATCTTTTGTATTGTTTGTGGGTGCGGCGCCGCGCAGCGATTGCCTTTTGGCAATCCGATGTCCATCATGGCGCCGATGCCTTTTTTAGGTGTATTACTTTTCGGAACTGAGTCTCGTGCTGTTGAGCTGATGGCCCTGAGTATTGTTTCGATTTTGCTGTTCTCTGAACTCGCAAGGTTGAGTTCCACCTGATCTCGAATTTTGTCCAGTCTGCTCTTTTCGAGTCCCATAATGGTCGGAATAATTTGCTGTGGTGGATGACGTCCGTGCTGAGCCTAATTATGATTGGGTAGTGATCGCTCAGCCGGGACTGACCACTCAAATAGTGAGCTTAGTCGTTGGGAACAACACGTTGAATTGGTGCAACTGTCCGAGCCTCCTAAGGTCATGTTGTAGCGTTTGGTGGCGCCGGTGTTTAAGGGTACTAAGTTGTGGTCTGAGATAGACTGGTGAATTTCGCGGCCTCTGGTGTTCGTCTGGTTGCTTTCCCAAGAGGGATGGTTTGCATAAAGGTCTCTCATAATGATGACTGGTGGAGGAGCCTGAAGAAGCAAGTCATTCAGCTCCTGTTGTGGGGGGGTTGCAGCTGACGGTGAAATGTATAGTGAGATGACAGTGGTTTCGCAATGGGCGATTTTGAGGATGACAATTCGCAGTTCAGGGGATAATTAAATTTTACTCGTCTATGAGGTATGCTGTTGGCGATGAATATGGCAGCGCCTCATTTCCGAAGTGGATCGTTTACGTCGTCGATATGCCAAGTGCAATCTGAAATCCTGTTCCAAATAAAGTGTGTCTCGAAAATGCGTTTATTTTAGTTTGGCTAGTAATGTTTTTTTTTTGTAGTACTTCTGATTTCATCTCTTAATTTGCTCAGCATACCGCCGGCATTTCACTGGAGGAAGAGACCCATTGTCGAACGTGTTTAGTTCGTGTTCCTATACAGGAGATGTGTCGTGCAAGGGGCAAGTTGGATCCGGTGGATGGTGACGGTGGTGTGTAGTTAGGCAGACAAGACTGGTTGCCGGGCTCTGGTGGTACGGACTCTGGGGGTGGGGGGGGGGGGTGAATAAACTGTATGACGACGGGTGCGGGTTTTGCGCTTTGGAGGCGAGGTAGGTTCGGCCTTGATTGGGTTTGGTAGGGGTTGTGGGTTCGGTCTGGATAGACTTGGAAGGTGTGGAGGGCTCAGTCTGGATGGAATTGGTAGGTGTGGTGGGCTCGGTCTGGATGGGCTTGGCAGGTGTGGTGGGCTCGGTCTCCATGGGCTTGGTAGGTGTGGTGGGCTCGGTCTGAGTGGAGGCATCGGATAAGATTTTGGGATAGGTTTACGTGGTAGCGCAGGAGATGGTGTGAGGGTTGGTCTGGCAGGAGACAGTAACATTGTGCTTACGGGCTGTGTTTGCGGTGTGTGGCGGCTGAGGTAGCTTTGGGATTTGACCTTGGCTTGGGTCGGCTGGATGGGTGGGGCAGCTGCTGGGGGCCCGAAGAAGGGAGTGCTGGGAAGTCGTCAGGGTGGCGGGGTAGTAGCTGGCCGGTTGATGGTAAGGTGGCGAAGGGATAGGGCCAGGTCCTGTAAGGGATGGAGGTACCGGGGAGGGGCCGAGTTTGAATCTGGGTGGGGTGGAGGTGGGAGGAGACCGGGTCTGGGGTGGGATGAATGTGGGAGGAGGCTGGGTTTGAATCAGAGGTGGGATGGAGGCGGGAGGAGGCCGGGTCTTGGGTGGAATGGATGTTGGAAGAGGCCGAGTCTGTGGTAGGGTGGATGTGGGAGGAGGTCGGGTTCGGTGTGGGGTGGCGTGGGGCGCGGTGGGGTGCTATTGAGGATGGGTGGGGCGTTGAGGTGGGGGTGTGCTGGGCTCGGGGAACCAGCTGCTGGTGGATTGATAGGATGGGTTGACGCTGGCCTGGGTGAAGGTGTTGGAGGTGAGGAGAGCGCAGCTGCATAGCTGCGCCGGATGGTGGGTGCGGTTTGGAAGGGTGGGATTTTGGAGGTAGGAGGGGGGTTGCGTTTTGTGAAAACCAGGTGTTGGACTGGTGTGGTGTGTGGAACACTAGGTTGCCGCATACCGGCACACCCCCCTCTCGAATGCCCACTTGGGGCAGGCGGGGTCGGTGGCGGGATGCGGCCTGTCACAGGCTGCACATCTCCTTTCGGCCGATGTGCAGTCGGACGTTCAGTGTTGTGCTGCATACCGGCCGCAGCGTGGCTCCGGTGACATGCACGCACGTTGGCCGTGGCCGTCGCATGCAGCGGTGGCAGCGTGGTGGGAGAGGCACGTAGCGACGTACCTCGTACTGTTTATCGTGTATGTGTACGTGCGATGGGAGCTGGTGTGTGTTGAAAGTCAGTACCATGATGTGTGGGTCATTCCCCCCTCTTCTGATGTGGTCTCCTGTTGTTGTGGCGTCGAGCATTGATGCTATGTTGGCGAGTGAAATCTTACCCAGCTCTGGGACGAACATGTATCCCCGGCTGGTGTTGAGTGTGCGGTGCACTGTAAACGAGCAGTGCTCATTGTTGAATCTATTCGTGGCGAGCAGCGTGCGTGTATCGGTGCTGCTCTTTGTGCGTACGGTGATGTGGGTGGTGTGTCGAGTGATGGTGAAGTGTGGTGTGTTCAGGATGTGGTGTAGTGTTGGTGCGAGAGTAAAGAAGACTATGTTATGATGATGTGCCACGGTTCGGTGTAAGTGCCTTCTAGTTATGTGCCGTACGCCGAGTGGGCGCTAGACGCCGGCGTGGGTGTCATTGTATTAGGGTCTAGCCCACCCCACCGGCAAGGTGACCTCCGTACTGAAAAATACCCGGATTCGTTGCACACTGGACCGAGCTTTCGGCCTTCCGTCCATGCCATGGTCGCAGTGGCTCAGAGCAGTGGGTTCGTCACCGTTGGGTTTCCCACGTGGGTCAAGGATGGCTGGGAGACAGAAGTTGGGGATTTAGTGTGAGTGGATTTCCATCTCGAGTCGCAGGTGTGCTCGTCGAGGGTGACTGTCGCTCTTGTTGCTTGCTGTCTTCTTGTTTCTCTTCTTCTTGCCTTCTTGCTTCTTGCTCTCTTTGCCTTCTTGCTTCTTGGGTTTATTGGGCTTGCTGGTGTCGCTCATGAGCTTGGGACGCGCGACCAATCTTCTAGGAGCTCCCTTGCGGAAGGACCTCCATGCTAATTACTCGCTTCCCGTACCAATTTGATCGACCCGCACAAAACAACTAGAGTGGGTCAGTCACAGTCAGTTAGTACGGTTAGTTACCATTCCGGCGCTCGAATTGGTGTGTTTAGTCTGTATGTAGAATACGTTAGACACTGTACATATTGTTTAGCACAAGGTAGAGGTCAGGCAAACATAGTTCGGGACACCTAGATTTCTGTTGAAGCGTCTTCTTAGGTTTGTTTTGCTGTTGTGGACAGCTTTTTAGAGATACTTCGGCGTATTTTAACGTATGGCCGATGGACATTTTCACCTGGGCCTGGGCATTTTATTTTAGCCTGTCCATCGGAAGCTGATTGCCATTTTGTCGTCGTTGTTGTTTAATGACTTAACCTGTTCGTGGGACCGTACCTGCTGGTGATCGAAGCAATGGAATAAAAATAGAGAAAATGAACATTAATTATATTCTGAGTCGTTTTTCTCTCAGGTCTCGAATTTGGGCAGTGTTGTGACTGTTGTGCCGAGTCCAGTTGTGGCGACTGGCGAGTCCCGTTTTGACCGTTATGACGGTGTTGTGACCGGTGTGACAATGCTGTGACCGTTGCGACGAGTCGAGTGCTATTGTGACCGGCCATTGCTTCTGTGCGTGGCAGCGTGAGACGCAGGAAACGTCCGAGCAGGCGGCGAAGGCGCAGCAGTCGCTGGAGAAGTACCAGCTGTTGCTGCGACAGCTGTGCCAGGGCGTGGACCAGCTGGTCACCGAGACCAAGTGCGACCGGTCTCCGATTCTCCAACTACTTGGTAACTGCCGGCAACACCAATATGCGCCTTCGTTGGGCACCCTCCATTCGCGAGCAGAGAAAAGCGTGGATGAACGCAAATTGCGAATGGCTCAAGGAACACGCTCTTTCTCGTCTGTCGGGTGGGGCAGGGGAACTGTGCGTGCATCTTGATGTGTGCTTCTTTGCTCCACCGCCATACGTTAAGGACAAATCTGAGTGAACGGGATGATGGTTGGACGAGAGGTGCATGCGTAGGTGGCTTACCTGTGGCTACACTCACCAGCTTATTGAGTAAGGATATTGTTCCGACAGATCTAAATCGTCATTGGTCAAGGTCGGAGCCAATCAATGCCTTACAACCCCAATGACCTCTTCACACCAGAAAATGTAGCAAGCAGGTGCCACGTCTTGTTCTTGTTATGCTGCCAGTTCATGAAAAAGCGCACAATTATTGCGAATGAGGGTGCCTCACATTAGAATCTGTGTGCAAATCTGTCGTCATTCATGCATTTAGACAGGACGATTGTGTGGAGAGGTAGTCGATCCCTAACATTAACCCGCAGTATTTAATTTTATATTTGTGGCATTCCTGATCTTGTCCCACTTCTTGATTTAAAAATATTATTAAATTTGCCAGCAAACACCCACCGAAAGCAGCACGGAATCCATGAGCTATCACATGTCTGGTTTTGCGTGGCGTAATACTTGAAATATTTCGCAGAATAGTGCAACACTAGCGAATCACGAAAGCTGAATTTCACACTGGTGAACGGCAGTGGTCTAATGTAAACGCAACATCTTACTAGAAATAAATTGACTCAAATGCAAGGTGTGCGACTTGCCAGGGTGTGAAGTTGTGACGTGACGAACACAGCGCCTAGCTGTGTTCGTCACGTCACGGCGAGTGACGGCCGTGCAGTGTTAAATTATTCGTAAAATAGGGTGGAATTTACCACTTTCTGAACATTAAATTGATATCCTTCTCCAAGAAGTATCGACATCCTGCTTCTTGATGCGTGCTTATGAAGTATTCGTGTCTCCTTTCTAACAGTGCCTCGTTTGTTTAGTATCATGATCATGCTCTCGATAAGGGATGGTGATACACAAACATTTCGCAATGCAATTTCAGGTAAAGGGATTATCCATAATGCGATATGGCATACAGCACCAGTGTATGGAATACGTTCTCCCGAATATAGCTCTTCCTGACATATGAATATCAAAACAAGTGATCAAGGTACAACCAATGGTTCAAATTTAAGTATGAAATTTCAAATATGAAATTTCAAATTTCAAAGGCATTTGAAATGACACTAATTCCATGACAAATTTCGACATCCTACTGTGCTCGTTTCGACATCTCACACCTAACGAAAAGCCATTATTTTAACACTGTGTCTCCTTTCTAACTCATAAGTACCATGCGCATGATCAGTACAGTCATAAGTATGACATTGGCTCAAATTTGATTCCGAAAGACATCAAAAACATTTAAATGACACTAATTCCATGGCAAATTTCGACATCGTACTCTGCTCGTTTCGACATCTCACACCTAATGAAAAACCATTATTTTAACACTGCGGCCATGTGACTGCATCGCATCGCGTGCGGCCAGGCGACAACCAAGCGGTGACGGAGAACAACATCATGACCTACCTGGTGATGGTGGAGCAGCGCGTCAACGACCTGCTGCGGGTGCGCAAGTTCATCGACTTCCAGCGCGACTCGAGCTCGCCGCTGGACGGCTCCGACCCGTCTCCGTCCGGCTCGCTGACGTCAGGGCGGCCCAGTAGCAGGGTGATGCTGCCCCAGCAGCAGGCCGCCGTCGACATTAAGGTGGCAGCACCGTCGCCCGGGTGAGTCCAGCCAGTCGGGCCGGCTGCCGCGTGGTTTGGAAGTGGGGCGCGTGGCTGCCCTGCAAGGCATGTCTGTTCTGACCTGCTCTCGATTTTGTACACGGAACGCTAGTGAGAAAGAAATTACTGCGGCACCGGCCTATAAGCCATATCCTAGTTGAGGAGAGGATGTAATTATAGGTGCTCTGCCGAAGCATCAATAATTATTATATTTTAGGTGGGTTTGAGCGCACGTTATTGGTGTAAATATTGGTACTATTAATATTGGTCCATATGGATGAACATCGCTGAGTGTAAGTCCGTCCAACCATGGTGTGTGCACTAGCAGTTGCCCATTATATGGTGCTCCGCTAACCACCATGTAATGCCTGCGGTGCAAGTCTACCCAACCATTATGCATGGAAAAAGTAAAAGCTATGTCATTTTGGGCGCTATAACTTAAATAGATATGTCCCAGCAATTGATAGATTTCATACTCGAACTAGCCGTTGACAATGTATGTCTTATTGACCAACTGCGGAGATGCTAACTGGTATCAGGCGCCCGTAAGGGCACTGGACGACCTAGGCAAAGAAGTGTTAAAAACGCAGTGCAGTCGAATCTCTGTGCATAGCAGACAAGCTGCCAAACGATAGGGGCGTGGTATGTGGATGGCCTTCAGTGTTTATACAGTAATGCGCCTTGAAGCATTTATGCAGAGCTAGGGATTTCTGACTCGATGCATTCACCAAATTCCATTACTCAGGGCAGAAATTAAATGAGCCACCCTCCGTGAGACTGAATTTGGCAATCGACTGAACTATATAAGTATATTCGGCACGCGAGTCAAGATGAATAGATGCTTTCAGTGTGTGATAAGAACTTTTTGCACTGACTCGCGTGCTGAAGACATTTTGACATTTCCGTTGAACAAGCCAAAAATCACCGTAGGGGCTTAACGTTTTGTTATCCACGCACAGTAGATTCGTTCATTCAAGTCAGTTAGGTTGATTGTTCACCTTTTGTATTTAATTGTGACATGCGAAAATTAAATTAAACCGCTCGCAGTTAAAAATGTATTTAATACACTCGACTCGCGGTTTCAATGAATTTGTATACCCAATCGGGGTGTAATGTATAATAAGTATTTTCCGAAGTCGATATATGTTAGCACCCCAAACAGATGAAGTACGAAGCAGGGTGATAAAAGACACCGACGCCTGACGTTTGGGGATGTTCCCTGTCACCAACTCGCTACCAGCACCACTGCGACGGTGGTACACTCTCCGCCGGTCCTCAGCCTAGTTAGGTCTGTCCGTCAGACACGAGAGGCAGGCCGAGTGGTGGAGCGGAGCCAACGGCAGACAGCTCCGTCTACACTCAGCGTACACCATTTCAACGTACCATCTCTGGTCTGTCTGGGGCCGACCGAGTGGTGGCGCAGAGCCAATGGCAGACAGCTCCGTCTACACTCAGCGGTCAACATTCCAACGAACCATCTCTGGACTGTCTGGGGCCGACCGAGTGGTGGCGCAGAGCCAATGGCAGACAGCTCCGTCTACACTCAGCGGTCACCATTTCAACGTACCATCTCTGGTCTGTCTGGGGCCGACCGAGTGGTGGCGCAGAGCCAATGGCAGACAGCTCCGTCTACACTCAGCGGTCAACATTCCGTTTTCAGCCTGTCGTCGCTGAACTGTGTAGCACAAGCCGGTCAAACATATGCCGGTGTGCGTCGCTAGAAGAGTTGTATCACGCCTGAACTCGTCACCAAACCGACAAATACTGCGACCCACCCGGGGGCGTCTGAACCACTGCTCGACTGCGTTGTCACCAACGTGAGTAATCTGAAATGATTGGTGTTTGTGCCACCAAACCCATCTCTGATCATCGGACCATCGCCGGCCGTCCACCATTTCGATGGCGGCGCCGCCGTCCCGCCCCGTTTTCGGCTCGTCCGTGGAGCACGGTAAGTCGGGACTGCAGTTGGCAGACTCCGTCGGTTCTGTGTGCGACGTCGGAGTGTCGCAGCCTGAGAAGTGTCGCCGCCTCGTCGCTCACACCGTCCCTGAACTGAGGACAGTCAGTAGCTGTAGCAGCTGATGTGGAGTTGCGATTCAGCGTTCTGGCTGTGGCGATTTTCTGATGGGCACTCATTCTGACAGAGTTGTCGGCACCACAGGAACAAGATTAAGAATCGATTCGCTAAAAGCAGACGCCGATTGGCCAGAGCTGTTTCTGTAAAATCGTTCGCGACCTCGGGCTGCATCCGGACAAGTGGTCGACGCGCTCGAGACCACAAATAACCAACAACCAAGTACCATGCATCCGGTCAGGGAGAGGGAAGGGTGCTGCTGAGGCGATACCGCCAGACCAGGCAGATGAGTACAATGGCCGCTGGCTGTGTAGGCCGGCACATGCTGCTGAGTCAGCAGTGGGTACTCGGCCTGGGCTCGGGCCGGCACCGTTCTGTTGCCGCAACTGGTCTCCGGCTCTGGACAGCTGTTCTACCCGAGCTGTGCTCGGCGCCGCGCCAGCTGCCAACATAGGAGGCGGTTCGGCACCGTGGTGCGCCGCTGCGGGCCGCACGTCGATGGTTCCCTGCTATCCAACCTCACTTGCTGCGTGAAGTTTGGTATACGTTTGTGTCCTGTTGGAAGCTGACAACTGTTGTCTCACTTCATAAGGCTGACTCACGTGATTAGGCTAGCAATTTCAGACTCATCTATATGTCGTCAGTGTTACCTAAATCCATGAAAACATCGTATACATTAAGCTATCCTCTCATCCTTTCACATGCCATCTTTTGGCGTCCTCACAGCACCCATAAACTCGAAATCGTTCACGGAGGACGCCTTGGTTGACGATGAATCATCCGTTGCATCGGCGATGGAGAAGTTGTTTCTGTCACTTGCATCGGACTCAGTCGCGCCTTTGACAGCGTCAGCAATGGCGTCCTCAGCAAGCTCCGATGCTACGAAGCCGACCATAGATTGTTGAAGAGTTGCGTACATGACGACGGCATGTGGCGAGGGGCCGTTTTCTATCACACGCACTGTTCCATGGCGCTTCTCGGGAATCCTGGATCAGCTCAATCCTCTTCAGCATCTTCACCGACGATCTGCCATCCTGCCTACCTCACCGACGGCTGACACCATTCGCCGACGACACCCAACTGCTGGACTTTGCTTATTCTGATGGCCTACCCTCCTGAAATCCTGACAGATGCCTATGCTGACCAGACGGCGAAGAAACCTGGGGTTTGGCTTCGCATTCGAAGCGAAAACCGAATACAGCTATTTAATAAAACAGCGGGAAGCCGAAGCCGAATTTGGCAGTCTAATATAGTGCGAAGCCAAACCCGAAGCCAATATGGAAAATACCGGCTGCACGAAGCCGGAACTAAAGCCGGCCTGTGTCCCCAGTCTGCCAGGGCAACGCCAGGGATGTAGCATGTTTCTAGGGAAATGTTTAAAACTGAGAACTCTAGCTATGTTTCTGAGCCAATTTTGTTCATACAAAGCTCACGTAAGTGTAAAGTTAGATACTGAAAGTGTTCATGTATATTCCCTCCATCCCCTATGGGGGAGAGGGCATGATGGCGACAACAAACCAGCTAGGTTTGCTACAAGTATGTTGGCACTCTATAATGAAACACGGTTAGAAATATGAAACAAAATAACGAGAATAATAGTCGCACCTAATAATCTACCGTGACACCATGGGCATTAGTGCGTGGAGTAAAATTGAGAATGCATATACCCTAATGTGCTTTGCATGTATAGACGCATTACCGTGTTTTGACTTCTAGCTCATCAGCAAATCGCCTGCCAAAATGCACTGCTTTTAATATGGTGAGAAAAGTTGCTTGACAGAACTCACCACGTTGAAGCGTGTTGGGATGTGTCAAAGGGATAGCAGAAATGTTCTGAGTAACTTAAGTTTTATTTTTCCTGCTAAATTTCTTCTGTGCATTGATATGTGTAGATGGCCCAATTAAATGGTGAAATATCATACGTTGCCATGAGATAATTTTGGCGGTGATTGTCAAAACCCGTTAGGTCATAGCACGATGTTTTTGATAAGCAAATACCGTGACGAAGCATGTCGAAACCCATCATGAATTTACTATCTGAACGCGGTGGGTTTTGACAAAATATGTAGAATTGTGCGATTGGTGCAGATGTAGGTGTCCATCGCGATCGAGAAAAGCATGATGGGATTCGAGTTTAGTTATTACGCGAACAAACATTGGCGTCTAGATATCGCCAATGATAAAGAACGCTATGTATTTTGATCCGATAAAACCATGCCAAAATTAACCTAGTGGAGGTTGAAAGTGTTTTTTTTATTTACTGCAAATAGCAAATTGAACAAAAGTATGTTTAAGTCCATGATGTGCGTAAAAGCAGATTCAATTTGAGATGAATTTGTCAAGTTGGTCAAATATATTTAGTTGGTTTTGCCTTTGAAAGGCAGTATCATACCGTTGCGGTGATTCGAACGATTGCTGCTTTCTTGCTGCCGCGATGAAAACGATGGGCCCCTGCCGCTGTCGTTGCAGTGACAGGAACAATGGGTATCTGCTGCCGTGTTATTGCAGTGGTGAGAGTTATTGGCCACTACTTTTGTGTTTTATGCTGTTACAATGATAAGAGTCATGGTCACTGGCGTTGTGTTGTCGCAGTGATGAGAGCCCAGTTCACTGGCGTTGTGTTGTAGTGATGCTAGTTATATGCCGCTGCTGTTGTGTTGTTGCAGTGTTGAGAGCATTGATCATTGACATTGTGTTGTAGTGATGATAGTTATAGGTTATTACTGCTGTGATGTTACAGTGATGAGGGTGATTGGTCACTACTGTTGCATTTCATGTTGCTGTATTGATAAGAGTTGTAGATGACTGATATTTGCTGTTGCAATGGTGAGAACCATAGATGACTGGTGTTGTGTTGCCATAGTGGTGAGAACCATAGATGACTGGTGCTGTGTTGTTGGAGTGATGAGAGTCATACATGACTGGTGTTGTGTTGCTATAGTGGTGAGAACCATAGATGACTGGTGCTGTGCTGTTGCAGTAATGAGAGTCATACATGACTGGTGTTGTGTTGCTATAGTGGTGAGAACCATAGATGACTGGTGCTGTGTTGTTGCAGTGATGAGAGTCATACATGACTGGTGTTGTGTTGCTATAGTGGTGAGAACCATAGATGACTGGTGCTGTGTTGTTGCAGTGATGAGAGTCATACATGACTGGTGTTGTGTTGCTGCAGTGATGAATGTCATAGGTCGCTGGTGTTGCAGCGATGAGAGGAATTGATCACTGGTGTTGTGTTTCTGCGGTGATGAGAGCCACATGTCACTGGCGTTGTGCTGTTGCAGTGACGAGAGCGATGCGGAGAGCGACATCGTTCCGCTCACTACAGAGCAAATCAAGGCCAAAATGGCTGCCGCGCCAGGACCGGCCAGTCCACAAGTGAAGAGGAGACAGCGCCACGGCGGCGCCTTGCCACACTCTCCCAAGCCGAAGCCCGTCTGAGCCGACAGGGGGCTCAGTCCCCCCTGTCCAGGAGCACCGTCCTGTCCACCATAAGCCATTGTGTGATGCTGGCCTCGATAATGGTCAGTCGACTATGTCAGTGGCACTGGATTGTGTGAAGTGGTTCAGTAGGCGCTGATTCATCAGCCTACAGATTCATGCGATACAAGTGATACATTGGATTGTATGAGTTGTAATCAAATTGCATTATGACCGTGCTTTCTTGGCGATGACATCACACGATTGGCAACACTGGGTGCATCTGCACGCCACGTCCTGCGTGCTTGGTGTGTAGCGTGTGTCATAGTACGACTTTTGCATTTCAGTGCGTCCGTTGTCCCGCTCCCATGGAGCAGCGAAACGTGAAAATATATCGTCATCGCTCCCACGGATTTCGTTAAATCGCGAGAAAAAATAAAATTGCATCGGAGGTGGTCCAACCTTTGAACACACCTTGATGAGACGTCTGAGCGACAGTAGGGAAATGAGGTGGCATTGGATGGCTGTTGGTCCGCGATGTCCATTGGATGGTTGTTGGTCCGCGATGTCCTCGGTCAGCCGTGGTCGAGAGCCGCGCTCAGCTTGAAGAGCGTATAGCGGCTGTTCAATTTCTCCGTGGTGTCGCCAACCGACCTCATATGACGAAACCAAATTTCTGGCAATCTGCACGGATACGTCAGCACGAAGACGTCGGAATCGTCAACAAATCACTTTCCAGGTAAGTATTCATGCAGATTAACGCTCTCTTGATTATACGTATACGTTGAACATATTTTTTCATTTTGGAGCCATTTTCGTTGCCTTCCTATTAGCTATTGGCTATTCATGTTGATGCACTTGATTGTGGTTGAAACACCCACACAAATAAATCTTCGGAATCCATAAATTAAAGAAATGGTTGGGCGATAAAATTGCTTCAAAAGGTAAGCATGGATGTCCAGCAGTTGCTGAAATGTGAAAAGGTAGGTTGCTGAAAAGGTTACACTCCATGCCGCTGACGCATTCCTAGGGCCTCTGTCCATAAAGGGAAATGAAATAAGGCATGATAATGACTTCTTTTTTTAAAATGTATATTTGGTACGTGTGTCTACCTGTGCAAGTGCGTATGTGTGCATATTGTGTATGTGCGTTTTGTTTTTGTGCATGTGTATATGAATGTGAATGTGGACGTGCGTACGTCCATGCGTGCATGCTTGTGCGTCTGCGCGTGTGTGCGTGTGTGTGTGTCTGTGCTTCTGTGTGCGTGTGTGCGTGTGTGTCTGTGCGTCTGTGCGTCTGTGTGTGTGTGTGTGTGTGTGTGGGTGTGCGTGTTTGTGTGTCTGTGTGACCGGCCGTCTGCCACCAAAAGCGGAGTCGAGCGGTCGAGTGGAAAATGTTCGTCTCGACCACCACACACATATCATAGTAATCCAATAATAGCTTCAGATGGATTAGCCACGGATAAAATCTGATGTTTCCCAATGGGCCGTGATGCGAGTGGACCGGCGATGGAATAGCTGGTAATAAAATAAACATGGCGACCGCGGCGGCGGCGCCGGCGGCCGGGCCTGGGTTCGGTGCCGGCTCAGTGTGCCGCGTAATGCGGCGGCGGCCGGGCCGTGATGCGGCCGGACATGGCGTCTGCTCCTGCTGCCAGATGACGCGCCATCCGCTCCCTCCGTCAGATGGCCGCCAAACGTAGTCGACGGCCGCTGGTCTCCGGCAAACTGACCGTCTTACAGTCGCTCGCGGCTCGCGGGGAACGGCCAGTGGACCGCGTGCAGTATTCTTAGATGGTCTGTCGCTGATCAGGCTATTGTGTGCGTATCATATATTCCAAAGTTCATACCTACCAACGTGCATAACTTCCAAATTGGAAGTTGGAAGGTCATGATGCTTCATTTGAAGCTTCGCATGTGTGCCAAAAGTCAATAAGAATCTTCATTTAAGAAATGCGGCGAAAAGGGCGGATATATCTGGAATATAAGCTGATATATGGCCTGAGCCCCTGATCTTTCAAGAAATGTCGAGATTCGCAAAATGCTGCTATTGTGACATTTAGTTTATACTAGAAGCTTCAGAAAAAAGTCAGAATCCTAAAGAAAGTTATTGGAAGTCAAACGCTCTAGGTAGTCACACAGCCTGATTTGCATCAACGATGCCACAACACTTCATGTCAAACCGTTCAGAGAGCATGCCGACTTTGTGAAGAAAACACGCCAAGTTTCAACCCGCGGCGCCGTTTCATTCGCGGAGTGTTGTCGGATGACTGTCGGGGAACGGCGGTGTATATTGACTGATCAGCACATCCCTGATGGGGGCCCTTCCATGGGGGTGTGGGGGGGGCTCCTGGAAGAGCGGTCGCGGGGTTCCGTTGAGTGATCCTGCCGAGGAAACCTACCGGTGACGAGTCCACTGCTCTGGGCCATTATGGCCGGGGAAGGGACCAAAGGGTGAAAACTCCGTCCTGGGTGCAACGAATCCGGTTATTTCAGTAAGGAGGGTCATCTTGCCTATGGGGTGGGCCAAACCCTCGTACTGTTAACACACCGGCGTCTACCGTCTACTCCGCACTCGGTGCCTACCGAGTAGGCACCTACACCGAACCACAGCACACCATCACACGAGTCTTCCTTCACTCTCGCACGAACACTACGTCATGTCATGAACACACCGCACTTCACCATCACTCGGCACACCATCCACATCATCGTACGCACACAGAACAGTGCTGATACACACACGCTACTCGCTACAAGCACATTTAACAATCCGCACTGTTCTTTTACCCTGTGATGCACATCCAACACCACCCAGGTCTACATTTTCGCCCCAGAGCTGGATAAGATCCCACTCGCCAACAGGCATCCCTACTTGACGCCACAGCCCTCCTCGACGCGACAGAAACAGTAGACCACATCAGAGGAGAGGCTAGACCCACACACTACAACATTGTACTGACTTTCAACACACAACAGCTCTCACTATGCGGGCACATGCACGACAAGCAGTACAAGGTACGTTGTTCCTTGCCTCTCCCACTACGCTGCCACCGCTGCATGCGCTACGGTCACGGCGTACGTGTGTGCACGTCACCGTAGCCATACTGCGGCCTGTGTGCAGCACACCACTCAACGTCCGACTGCACACCGGCCGAAAAGAGATGTCCAGCCTGTGACGGGCCGCATCCGCCACCAACCCCGACTGTCCCAGTGGGCATTCGAGAGGGAGGTGTGCCGGTATGCGGTAGCACAAAGTGTACCACACACCATATCACGCCAACACTTGCGTTCCACAAAACGCAACAACCCTACCACCTCCAAAATTCTACCCTCTTGAACCGCACCCGCCACCCGGCGCAGCTGCGCTCTCCTCACCTCCGAGACCCACACACAGGCTAGTGCCAACCAATCCTACCAGCCTACCAGCAGCCGGCTCCCGGAGTCCAGTAAACCTCCCACCCATTCTCGACAGCACCCTCACCGTACCCACTCCTCCCCAAGCCACCTTACACCGCTGGGTCACTGGCCACACTGTGCACTATATCCATTCTAAAGAGGCGCAAAACGAGAAACGTAGTCATTTGTTCAGATTCCAAATCAGTCCTTGAGTCAATTAGCAACACACGCCCAATCCAGTCATTGATCGAATCCAACAAGCTGTGGTCCGCAACGTAAACAACTTTTCCCTCCTCTGGATTCCGGGCCACGTTAACGTTCCAGGAAACGAGCAAGCAGACGGGCTGGCAAAGCTAGCCTTAGCATCGACCATTTATCCCAACATGGAATATTCGGTAGACGATTGCAAAGCACTGCTACAACACCACATACGTAAGCATCACCAAAATGCATGGACACAACACTGATCAACACCTCACCGCTCCAACTACACCCACCACCAGGGGTGCTGTTTTGTATGCATTTGAGTGGGTAAATGCCTTCTCAATGTTAGCTTTGCCCCCCCCCCCCCCAATTATTTCAACTTTTAATATGGGATCTTTTTGACTGGGCCCCCCCCCCCCATCCATTTGGGTTCGCCCATTATTGTCATGTATTGTGCCTCTCCCCCAATTACTTTCAGAAATCAACACCCGTGCCCACAAGCACAAACCAACGCGCCACACCAAGAGCCAAAAAAAAATCACCCTCACTGGGTTTAGAACTCGTTGCACAAAACTAACATAGCCACAACGAGAGGATAACTATTATACAACACTTCACGGTGATACATTCGACACCCCATTAAGCATAGGCCACATGCTGCTAGACTGTAATAGCTTCGACGCTCAAAAACAACCAATCAAGATCTTCGGCCAAAAAGAGGGCATCAGCCTCTCGCTTCCATCGCTGGGTGACAGCCCAGCGACGAACACCCAGAACTCCATTACTATATGGCTACTGTACATCACCAAACTAGCAGGAGCATTGTAGATACCACACCACCAACACGCATTTCAACGCGTACTCCAACACGTACTGCATGCCTGCGCATACACTCATAGCAATGACGTAAAAAGCCATTCACAAATGGCATCGGACGTATATGAGCCGATTCGCTTTCCCATTCGAAATAAATGGCTACCTAGCGGTGCCGTCGGACGTGGATGGGTCGACTTGCTTTAAAACTAGCTAAACATAAAATGATTACCCAGAGGTGCCATCGAACGTAGATGAGCCAATTTGTCTTGCTGTTCACAACGTAAAACGGTTACCCAGAGGTACGACGTAGATGAGCCGAATTGCAAAATGACATACTAACCTCACACACAACCCGGCATGAAAGCATGCTGCTACTAACCACTGCTAACAATTAACGCGCGGCAGCCGGCGTGATAGACGGTGTGGACAATTACCGCCTTGTCCGCACGATAAAGGTCCATCGGTACTTTTCGACAGGAGTAAGCTAATGCTGGCACCCTGGTAAAATGAGCTTTCTCTTCAACCTTCCCAAATTCCAATTTCAAATGATCTTGCAGAGGAGTGAAGTAAATTGAAACACTAAACACCTGGGAGATGTCTCCCATCTTCAGCACCTTAGCGTCACATACACTATAGCGTAAGACACTTTTAACGTAAATGCACACTTGCCTTAAACTTGCTTGCAAAACCCGCTCGCTTTAAAGGCGGCGCAAATCACCTCTATGGTCCTGTACGCCTCTGACCCCCCCCCCGCCTCCTTTATGTCGATGCCTGGAACTTGTGTGGTTAATCCAAGAGTTGTGTTGTTATTATGTGCAAAATGTTGCTTAGGCGTTTGCAAAAGCAACTTTCCGTGCTACAGATCCACGTCACGCCACCGGAGTGCCACCGCGGCGACGCTTCGGTGGCGTTACGTGACCCCAATGTCGGCGACGCTTCGGTGGCGTCACGTGACTCCAGTGTCTTCGACGCTTCGGTGGCGTCACGTGACCCCAGTGTCGGCGACGCTTCGGTGGCGTCACGTGACCCCAGTGTCGGCGACGCTTCGGTGGCGTCACGTGACTCCAGTGTCTTCGACGCTTCGGTGGCGTCACGTGACCCCAGTGTCTTCGACGCTTCGGTGGCGTCACGTGACTCCAGTGTCTTCGACGCTTCGGTGGCGTCACGTGACCCCAGTGTCGGCGACGCTTCGGTGGCGTCACGTGACCCCAGTGTCTTCGACGCTTCGGTGGCGTCACGTGACCCCAATGTCGGCGACGCTTCGGTGGCGTCACGTGACCCAAGTGTCGGCGACGCTTCGGTGGCGTCACGTGACCCCAGTGTCGGCGGCGCAGGAAGACGGAGACAATTTTGGACGGCTATGGTTAAACGGACGCCGGGCTACACGATGATGTGAAACTCAACCGGCTTAGAATATGTTTATATAATTTTATGGGCCTTGGTAAGCGATATGGAAGCAACATTGGAGAATAGAACTCAACTGATGAAACCGATATTTGTTCATGATATCTGACAATTATTTCTTATTACGCATACAATATAACATAGTATATGCTGATATTCCGTTTGACACCAAAAACGTGCTCGTCTATTCAACGCCAGTAGTGCTGTAGAGGTAGTGCTGTAGCAGTGCTGTAGAGGTAGCCCAGACAGATTAGATGCCAGCTTGGTGAACACGGTTACTGACGAGCTGTACATTGACACTGTCGGCAGACCCGATGCCCTAACAAAAATATTTCAGGACGCCATCGCACACTGCGAACAATTCTTTATCGATGCTTTACAGTCGTTTATTGAGAGTGAAAAGTTGACTTACCCGAGTTCCGGCCACTTTTGACGTCCACCTTTGACATAGTGCGCCGCCCCCGTGTGTCGTGCCTGGCACCAGCCACACGGCGTTCCTCACTAAATCTCGCCCCTCGTGCGCGCATCGGCGGGGTCTCTCGTCAAACTGGGTTTACAGTGTATTTTAGCTAAAAAATATACTTCAAGGAATGAGCCAAACCTTGGTTTACTTCGAGCAAGGGGTTCAGAGCTTCCTCACCCCTCCCCCCCTCCCCTCCGCCGGTATTCTCAACCCATAATCCTGGAGCTGGTGAAGAGGTGAGAGCGGCGTGGACTGAAGCAGTTTAGTCTGAAGTTGTATTTCATACCCTTCAACACGGACGTATTGAGGGGAAGAAGGCTGGGACAACAAGACGAAGTCACAGCCGGCCAAACAGCAACTACGGATCATCTGACATTGTGTGGGAAGGTCATGCAGACAATACGACGAACCCCTTCGAGGGATGCCCAAAAGGACTCTGGTCGTTATTGAGTCTGAGCACGACTGGAGGGGTCGCGGAGTTGTGAGAATAGTCGAGAGACTATTAGCGGATGGCAGGCATAAATAATCAGCTCAGCATCGTTGAAGAACCGCCATGCCGTCCGGCCCACCGGCAGCCTTTGCTTCACGGCTGCAACCAAGTATGCTGGGCCCTCTGCAGGCCTGGATGGAGGGCAAGGCCCTCACCACCATCAAGTTACAGGTAGGGTCCAACCCCAAGGGCTTCGGAACAATTTTCAAACTGAAGAGTAAGACCATGGCCGTTTGCGCATTGCCTGTCTTTTAGCTTCTAACAAATTCTGGGAGCACTCGTAATTGCCATGGTATATCTTGCATGCTTATAAAAAAAACATTGCCAGCGAACCCAAACTCCAATCCAGATGTGGTTCGGTCCCCAGGGAGCCCAGCGGTGACGACGCCCATGGTGAGACCATGGCCGTTCGGTCCCCAGGGACCCCAGCGGTGACGACGACCATGGTGAGACCATGGCCGTTGGGTTCCCAGGGACCCCAGCGGTGAAGACGCCATGGTAAGACCATGGCCGTTCGGTGCCCAGAGACCCCAGCAGTGACGACGCCCTGGCGGATGGCAGAAAGCTCTCGACTGGCCATGGGTATTTATTGCACAACCTTGTTCAATCTCGATGCAATACATATATAGCGAGTCATTCAGCACATATTAAACAGCTGATTAAAGCCATACATTCCCAACAACTTCACACAAATTCAGTTGGTGATCCAGATTGCGTATCTGAACAAACAGACAAGCACGAACAGACATCGGTGTATCGCAGCCAATGAAAGCGAATATTCGAGGATGGGGAAGCTGGTGATCTGTCTGAACCCTGTTCTTCAGCTTGCTCTTCCACTTCCACAACGAAGACTGTCATCAGTGAGCGTCACTACCCAAAGCTGAGCTGAAGGGGGATTCCTAATCGCCTGAGACGTATGTGGATATTTTAAAGGAAAATGCAATCAGTCTCTTGTGCACGACGTAGGGTGGCTAGGAAGGGGAAGTGGCTCGGTTCAAAGGACAGCAAAATAATACAGATGTATAAGCAAACGAAAGTAAATTGAGGAAACGCCTCGATTCCTCTTTCTGTTTCCAAGAGTCACTCGGGCTGTGCATGTTTTTATTCACTCCGCAAAGAAAGAAATCATATCTTTTCTACACTGGAACTCCATGTGGAACCCGGAGCATTTCCGATGCCATGCAGCCAGACATGCGCGTTGTGCGTCGTTGAATCAGTGTCTAGCTTTGTCACTCTACGAACGGTTGGTCCAGGCCGTGGTGGAGGCGACGCAGCCGCTTATATAAAGCTGCAATTCGCTGCGCAGTGGAGCTACCCTCCAACATTTGCACCTGTTTTCACGTCTCTTCCTTCTCCGACCTGACCGGCCCCGGACGGACGCCGGGTCCAAATGAGTACTAATAGGAGCCGCGCCCCACACTGAATCAACGTGGTGCAGAGTGCAAGTCTGCTGCCCCTCCCCATCCTGGCATCCTGTGGGGCTTGCTCACCGTGGCAACCCAGACCACTCCGGTATGTTAATGTTGACTTGCAAAACGAGCTCAGTTTCTCACAGCTTCAGCTTCTTTGCCACATCCTTACCTGTTCTGGGCAAGCGGGACATCTGAATAAGCTGTCCAAACATCGACCACCGCGGTAGCTTTTACGGCAGCGGATACATACCTCCGGGACAAGGATATTAGTACCCACAAAAGTTGAGCAGATGAGGGGTGACTACCCAGCGACCACTGTTGGTACAAATTTGGGCCGCCAGTAGTCCTTTTGGTAACCTGGGTGGTTTAATTGGTACGACATAGCTATAAATTTATTGAAAACACAGGCAGGTATTAATAGCCAGTTTTCGTCTTCATAGTGGATGTTCAGAAATATTAATCGACTTGTGCTTCCGAAATCTACTATCATATTTTCGATCCTTTTCATCTGTCCTTTCGGACGCCCAGGCCGGTTTCAGCTCCCAAATCCCAAGTTTTGCTCTTTTTGTGGTATCGACTGCGTTAGGCTAAAAAGTAAAATGTAGCGAAACTATATGAAAATATATGCTTTACATATTTATAAATATATATGTATATAGATGATATATATATATATATATATATATATATATATATATATATATGTGTGTGTGTGTGTGTGTGTGTGTGTATGTGTGTAGGTGTGGGTGTGTATATGTGTGCAGTGTGTATTGCATGTAAAATCCAACATAAAATACATGGTGTGTACATCATGAAGTTGCATTAGCTTAGCATCTGTTTGCTCTATAAAATATATGGTGCATCTCACTCACCTCGGGGTTTTCCAGAATCAGTTACTTCACAGACATAACAAATAGTCTCAAAAACACGTAGGTAGTGATTGCAGAATAATACTTCAAATGAATCCTGCAACCTCTGTAAACCTTAATGTATGTCGCTGCGAGCGTTCCCTTCGAATGTAGGTGCACAACACCCCAACATGTGAATCAAAAGCATCATTCTAACGACAAAACCATCCGGAATTTCACCGCCTTTGTAGCCTCGACGTTTTTAGATGCGACGTCCATGCAATATGTGTTCTTCAAGCACGTTTGTATATCAGGCAAAGCTGGGGAACTCGACTAAGCCAGTGGTGAAGACAAACACAAATTATCAGTACAACCACTCTGCCCTCACCTGCAAGCAGGCTGTCGATACTTGCCGAAGCGTGCGAATCAACACAGCTATTGAAACCGATTATCTTCATTCACGCAGCAACATGGATTCGACACCAGAATCTTAAGAGAAAGTGGGCGGGCATAGTCCATCAGCTCCCTTGCGCTTCCACTTAACGGGTCACGCTCTGTTCATCCTGACAATTAGTGAGCCACATCATGGGGGTGGGATCTCAGCAGGGCTGGCTAGCAGCTGAAGGGTGACAGACAGAGCGATAGCCTGCAAGAGAGTCAACGGCAGTCTGCAAATGTCCAGGGAGACAACGATGACCTGCTAATGTCCACGGAAAATCGACCCTAGTCTCCAGATGTCGATGGGAGAAGACGATGGTTTCCGGGGATCGGAAAGAGACAATCATTGTCCCCGACTGACAGGGTGGGAGAAATGGCTTTGTCCAGCCGTCCGAGAGACAATGATGGTCTCGACACACCGGAGGATGAAGTGGTTGTCTCCAGCTGTCCTGGTGGAGACGCCACGGTGAATGCCAGCCACCAGGGCAGACAGCCTTGACGGTTGGACACGACGGTGTGTGAATGGGTGGGTGGTCTCTGAATCAGTTCCGTCACGTGATTTTGACACATGAACTTCTCCCGTCGAAAACTGGAGTGCTAGAGGCGGTGATGGAACTCGCACATGGCGAGCATCTGGCAAGTGCCTGGCGAGTGTCTGGCCCTTTGCCCCGAGCCTGCGACCATCTGTCTTTTTCCTGTAGCTCGAGGTATGATCCTGAGGCTACCTCTCCGTGAGCTAAGCCACTGGAAGTGACGAACCCATGTAGAGCCGATCCATATCGTATTCATGCCGTCACAGCTGCGACAGCATGGCTCCGGCTGATGGGACACTGCTACGGCTGACGGGACACGGCCCCAGCTGACGGGACACGGATCCTGCTGACGGGACACAGCTCCGGCTGATGAAACACGGCTCCGGCTGACGGGACACGGATCCGGCTGACGGGACACTGCTCCGGCTGACGGGACACTGCTCCGGCTGACGGGACACGGCACCAGCTGACGGGACACGGATCCTGCTGACGGGACACTGCTCCGGCTGATGAAACACGGCTCAGGCTGACGGGACACGGATCCGGCAGACGGGGCACGGCCCCAGCTGACGGGACACGGATCATGCTGACGGGACACGGTTCCAGCTGATGGGATACAGATCCGGCTGACGGGACACGGCTCCGACTGATGGGCGACGGATCCGCCTGACGGGACACGGCTCCGGCTGACGGGACACGCCGCTGCAAAATCGTTATGTTTACCGTAGTTCCTCGCTCATCTGGGCAGCAGCTGGGGGCTGAAGCTTCATCGCTGTTTGAGACGGGAGCCCAGACTGGTGCCGTCACTGCAGCTGAGAGTCCGTATTAGCACCGCCGCTCCAGATTGGAACCCGGACTGACATCTCGACACTCGCGCTTCAGACAGGCGACAGCCGGGAGCCGAGACTAGCGCCGAGCGTCTCGGCGTGCTTGCGTGCCTTCATGCGCAGGTCGGCGATGCTGCTGCTCTTGCTGGCGAGTCTACCGGCCGTGCTCCAAGCGGCACCGGACAGTCCCAGGCCCGGGTAGCCGTGGCCCGGGTAGAAGAGCAGCGGCGGCGGCGGCGCAGCATGGGATCCCGCCAGGGAGGCCGACAGGGAGGCGGCGGCGGCGGCGTACTGAAATCGTCAGGCGCTCGTCGGTTCAGTAGATTCGACCACAATCCACGAACGGCCAGCTCTACATGGGAGCATCACCATTGAAAACAAAGGCAGGATATGCGCATCATGAGCGTCTGATGTTTAATGCATTAACTTGTAATTTAGTACCCGGAAAGAGGGTCTGTTACTTTAGATGGTGGTTATTTCATGGTTATGGGCCGTATAAAACTCCTGAGCCAAGTCGTGAAGTGACTTCGCAACAAAAACAGCACATGACTGATCAGCTCATAGCTGCAAATTGGTTTGCCAAAGCACTCATTTCTACTGGAAATGGCAAGCTCAGAACAAACACCAGCTAGTTCTAACCCCACCACAAACTCCGGACAACCACCAGCCAGTTCTAACCCCACCACAAACTCCGGACAACCACAAGCCAGTTCTGACTCAACCACAAACTCCGGACAACCACCAGCCAGTTCTAACCCCACCACAAACTCCGGACAACCACAAGCCAGTTCTGACTCAACCACAAACTCCGGACAACCACCAGCTAGTTCTAACCCCACCACAAACTCCGGACAACCACCAGCCAGTTCTGACCCCACCACAAACTCCGGATAAACTTCAGCCAGCTCTGACCCCACCACAAACTCCGGACAAACTTCAGCCAGCTCTGATTCTGCAACGAACTCTGGAGAAACATGAGCAACCGTCTCTGCCGACAATCTCCTGGTGTCAATACATCGTAGCTGTTTGGGTGCACAGTGTCATAACTGTTTGAGTGCACAGTGTCGTAGCTGTCGGGGTGCACAGTGTCGTAACTGTCGGCGTACAGTGTCGTGGCTGTTGGGTTGCACAGTGCCGTAACTGTCGGGGTGACAGTGTCGTAGCTGTCGGAGTACACAGTGTCATAACTGTCGGGGTGCACGGTGTCGCGACTGTCGGGGTGCGCAATATCGTAACTGTCGCAATGGACAGTGTCGTAACTGTTGGGTGCACATTGTCATAACAGCTTACTCTAAATTAGGCAAGATCCGACATTTATTTTGTGAGGATCCTGTAAGTGTTTTAAAGTTGATTACATTACGACGCAAATTTGCACCACTGTGTAATGAATTTGATTTGCAAGCTGACGCTCGTGGCTTAGATTCCAATACTCTCATCACTTATGCATGCAAGGGGAGCTGTCTGCGCGCATTTATTCATAACGCCGATCTATCCAGAGGGCGACCTCTTGACGACCAGTGGCTGCTCAAATAGATGGTAATGGTTCAGTGTTGAAACATAGACGGTGGCAGGACCTGTGGTGAAGCATAGATAGGGACAGGACCTGTGGTGAAGGATAGACGGTGACAGGACCTGTGGTGAAGCATAGATGGGGACAGGACCTGTGGTGAAGCATAGATGGGCACAGGACCTGTGGTGAAGCATAGATAGTGAAGCATAGATAGGGACAGGACCTGTGGTGAAGGATAGATGGTGACAAGACCTGTAGTGAAGCATAGATGGGGACAGGACCTGTGGTGAAGGATAGACGGTGACAGGACCTGTGGTCAAGCATAGATGGGGACTGTACCTGTGATGAAGCACAGACGTTGACAGGACCTGTAGTGAAGCATAGACGGTGACAGGGCCTGTGGTGAAGCATAGACGGTGACAGGGCCTGTAGTGAAGCATAGATGGTGGCAGGACCTGTGGTGAAGCATAGATGGGCACAGCACCTGTGGTGAAGCATAGACGGTGACAGGACCTGTGGTGAAGCATAGACGGTGACAGGGCCTGTAGTGAAGCATAGATGGTGGCAGGACCTGTAGTGAAGCATAGATGGGGACAGGACGTGTAGTGAAGCATATATGGTGGCAGGATCTGTAGTGAAGCATATATGGTGGCGGGACCTGTGGTAAAGCATAGATGGTGACAAGACCTGTAGTGAAGCATAGATGGTGACAGGACCTGCGGTGAAGCATAGATGGGGACAGGACGTGTAGTGAAGCATATATGCTGGCAGGACCTGTAGTGAAGCATATATGGTGGCGGGACCTGGGGTGAAGCATAGATGGGGACAGGACCTGTGGTGAAGCATACATGGGCACAGGACCTGTGGTGAAGCATAGATGGGGACAGGACCTGTGGTGAAGCATAGATGGGGACAGGACCTGTGGTGAAGCATAGATGGGCACAGGACCTGTGGTGAAGCATAGATGGGGACAGGACCTGTAGTGAAGCATAGATGGGGACAGGACTTGTAGTGAAGCATAGAGCTGAAGCAACACTGGCAAATCTAAGTGGGACCGCAGGGGCCATGCACCCCCCCCCCCGAACAAAATAGGATTTGTGTGCACCGTGGCGACGCCTCGGACCGAAGCTGGGCCCGCTGACGTGGGTGTGCAGCCAGACATCGAATCGGCGTTTGATGGTCTATAGTCGTGGGTAGGTGGCTTTTTCATTTGTATCTACTTATTTCGGCATAGTTGGTCGCTGTGATTAATTATGAGGTCTTGGCGACCTGAGAAATGGCTTTGTTCCACCAATCTAGTTTATTCTTGGCAGGCCATTCAGCCTTGCGCCATAACCACCAAGTCATCCGGGTTTGTGCTATGCATAGCCGCCAAAAACTATGCAAAATGTCCGTATAACTCCCAAAAATTATGCAAAATGTTTTAGCATGTACCGAAATCTCAAACGGATTAAAAGCTATCCGAACGTCACGGTGCCCATGATGGACACCATGACATACTGACTGAAATAGATGGGAAGCCCATCTATTTCAGCTTCACGACCCTAAAGGACTAATCACGACAGTGTACCCAATGCAAGTTCAAAATCGCATTAAATGCGAACTATTGTAGCTTGCTCTCATCATTTCAAAATGTGCTGAACAACTCTTGAATTACAGACTAAATCACCAACCGCCACGGGTTCACGATTCCAACCTCACCGAACCGCTACCAGAGACCGGAGCGCCCAAAAGGTTCAACCCTGCCTAACTTTCTGAGAAGGCCGGTCGCCGGTCTGGGAAGGCCGGTCGCCGGTCTGGGAAGGCCAGTCGCCGATCTGGGAAGGCCAGTCGCCGGTCTGGGAAGGCCAGTCGCCGGTCTGGGAAGGCCAGTCGCCGGTCTGGGAAGGCCAGTCGCCGGTCTGGGAAGGCCGGTCGCGGCGACTGTCGCCAGTTGCGACCTCCAGAAGAGTTCCCGCCAAACCCCCGGTGTACATTTCCACAGTTCGCCACAGCCCGCCACCGGATGTATTCCATAGCCCGAGGCGTCCCTTCCGGCGAACGAGGCGACCGGCAGCAGGTGAACTGCGGTGATATGCACCTGACTACCCGGATCGGTCCGCTGCATTGCCTGTCCCCCCTGCATTTCCCTGTTCCCTGGCTTACTATGGGCCCAGCCTTGCTATGCACTGTCCTTGGTCGTGCTTCGTCCTTTATATTGCACCTGCCCCCTCTCTTTGCACCTGCCCTCTTTCTCTCCTCTCTTTCTCTCTTACAATTTTATATCTGCCATGCCCTACCCCCGCCTTGTCGCGCCGTTCACCACCATGCCTCTGACTTGGACGTGTCCTGTCATCTGCCTTCCACTTGATCTTGTATTGTTCTTTGCGTGTAAAGAAAATATACGACCTTCAATATGCCAGGAGGTGCTGAGTTGACATCAAAAGTAACGATAAAGATTATACTTTATTACTCAACGTTTCGGCCAGGGGCCATCGTCAGGAGTCAGGCTGTATTGTTCTGTCCTGTCTCTCGTCGCGTCCAAGCCTTGCACTTGATCAATGTGTTATTCTGTCCTTTCTCTTGTCGCTCCAAACATTGACTTGATCACTGTATTGCTCTGTTCTGTCTCTCGTAGCGTCCAAGCATTGACTTGATCATTGTGTTATTCTGTCTTGTCTCTCGTCGCGTCCAAGTATTGCACCTGACATCTGCCTTCCCGTGCCCTTTGCCTTGCCATTCTTCTGCCGTGCGATGCCGTGCCCTCTGCCCTGCATTATTATACCCCTTCTCTTGCCCAGCCTTCGACCTTTCCTTTCCTCCTCGCTGTTCAGTGCTTGGCCTGACTTTGGGCTGACCTATGCTGTTCGCTTTCTTCTCCGATGCCCTGTGCTTTGCTTTCCCACCGTTCCTATTTCAGAGTGAATGGTCTGCTGCAGGGACTGGTCGCGGCAGTGGCAGAGAGCGGGTCGTGATGCATTGAGCTGTACTTCGGTGGAATGTCTGCGAACCGGTCCGACCCGACCTGCCCCACCCGTCAGGATTTTGAAATATATTATTGTATTACAGCGTTGCACGTTCAAATTTGTCCGCTCAGAGTCAATTTCTCTTTAATTTGTACTTGGATTCATTTTATCACAATATTCTTAATGACGTACTCTTAATACTTGTTTTAAAAAGAAATTCAAGGTGGCATTTCTACTCTTGGGAAATTTGGAAAAGCGATTCACGTTGTAATTGACCATTTTGGGTTGACTAACTCAGAGCCAGCTGCGCTTTTTCTTTTCAAGATTTACAAACCATCATTACAATACTTCTTCGGAAGTACTATCAATCTGTGTTCATAGGAAGGGGTCTGCGGCACCGTTCCCCACGCGGGCGGCTTACAATTCACATCGCACCGCAGCCGGCTCCCACCATCCGCCCCGAATGGCGAAGTGGTACATACAATCGTTGGTCTGTATTTCTGGATCTCGAGCTCAGTCTCGCGGAGGGGTGGCTCTTCTAATTTCTTCCCTGAGTAATGCAATTTGGTGAATGTATCGCGTCCGAAATCCCTAGCTCTGAATATATGCTTCAAGGCTCGTGTCTGTATGAAGACTGAAGGTCATACGCCTAAAATTCCCCCATGGCTGGACAGCTTGACTGATATGCGCAGAGATTCGCCTACACTGCGCTCTTAACACTTGCCCTCACTCGTCCATGGCCTCAATAGGCACATTGTCCTGGTATGCATCATGCACAGACGATGAGTGTCGGGGATGAGGGGCTAAAAGATAGCTTGGACCCCATGTCATTTTGGCAGGATTCAACCGATCTTCTTCCTCCTCCTATTCGACCTTCTCTGATTCACTTCATTGTGGCTATTATTCCGAAGAAAACCTGCTCACCCAGACAGCTGTAGTCAGGGATGTTGTTTTACATACCTTTGAGGTGACAAATGTTTGGGACAAATGACAAAAGGTGACTCAATGCTTGCTTTGCCACCACAATAATTTCAACTTTTAACATGGGACCTTATGGAGTGTGCTCCCTGCAGCCCATTGGGCCAACCCTTTGCCTTCATGTATCGTCCCCCCCCCCCCACCCCCCTCCTCTCCACCCAATAATCTTCAGAAATGAGCGCCCTTGACTCTAGTGCATCCTCGCTCTTCCGTTATCATGGGTGAATGTGTGGTGGTACCTCCACCATCGGCGTATAAGCAGCGGTGGGGCAGAGGCCTTTCCCCTAAAAATATTTTGGAAACTTAACCATTAATCACAAAAAGTGTTTTGTCATTAACCACTAAACCATGTTGCTGAACCGTTAACTCGATGTGTATTCATGAAAAGAATCGACTTGAAGTGTGACTTGGTTCCTCAGCCATTTCAGACGTTCCAAAGCCCTTGGTTGCCACATTATCTTCGCGCAGAAAGACGTGTTGGTATGTTTTTACACCGCAGCGCCGTCGTTTCGCTCGCTTAGCCACACGAACTTTGTTATCACCCTCCACCAATATCAGTCCATAAATAACCTGACAAGCTCTGGTGGCCCGCCCTGTGGATTGAACGCGGTCCCCACTCATCAGAAACGGCAGCGCCGCCCTTGATAGGGACGGTGGCAGGAGCAGTGGTGAGGCATAGGCGGTGACAGGACCTGTAGTGAAGCATAGAAGGTGACAGATATCATTGCAAATAATTTTGCGTAGCATCTGTTGAAAGCAGGTAGCTATGAGTAGCCTCTGCCGAGGACAGGGCACTGTGAGTATCCTCTGTTGAAGACAGGCAACTGTGAGCAACCTCTGCTAAGGATGTGGGAAGCCTCTCTTGAGGACAGGTAGCTGTGAGCGGCCTCTGTCAGGGACAAACGGCTGTGGGTAGCCTGTGTCGAGGACAGGCAGCTCTGGGTTTCCTCTGCCGAGGACAGGGAACTTGGTAGCCTGTGTCAAGGACATGCAGCTCTAGGTTTCCTCTGCCAAGTACAGGGAGCTGTGAGTAGCCTGTGTCGAGGACAGGCAGCTCTGGGCTTCCTCTGCCGAGGACAGAGAGCTGTGGGTAGCCTGTGTCGAGGACAGGCAGCTCTGGGTTTCCTCTGCTGAGGACAGGGAGCTGTGGGTAGCCTGTGTCGATGAGAGGCGGCTGTGGGTAGCCTGTATCGAGGAGAGGCGGCTGTTGGAAGCCTCCACTGGGACTGGTTGGACTCCGGCCGGCCGGCCACGTCAAATGTCGACCGATCGATGGCCAGGGGCGGAGCTAATACAAATCTCATTACCATTGGTCGAATGAATAAAACGCCTGATGACGGACGATTCTCATTGGGTGTAATTCGATTAAATGTTTCCACAGGGAGAGAATTAAATGTCGTGTCGGGAACGGCACTTGGCGTCCTGACACGAGAGAGAGAGAGAGAGAGAGAGAGAGAGAGAGAGAGAGATATATATATATATATATATATATATATATATATATATATATATATATATATATATATATATATATATATATATATATATATATATATATATATATATATATATATATATATATATATATATATATATATATATATATATATATATATATATATATATATATAGAGATATATATATATATATAGAGAGAGAGAGAGAGAGAGAGAGAGAGAGAGAGAGAGAGAGAGAGAGAGAGAGAGAGAGAGAGAGAGAGAGAGAGAGAGAGAGAGAGAGAGAGAGAGAGAGAGAGAGAGAGAGAGAGAGAGAGAGAGAGAGAGAGAGAGAGAGAGAGAGAGAGAGAGAGAGGGAAAGGTGAGAGAGTGTGTTGGCCAGGGCGGGTGAGGAGTGAGTGTTGGAGGGTTGATATGGAACGGCTGCTGGTATAACCCTTCAGACGTATCAGGCCTGTATACATTATTGATGCTTCAAACACACATCGACCTAGTGGCCCTTGCGGGCATCGGGCAGATTTCAAATTGCTCGGGATGATGTCAACAACACCATTTCGAAGTTGTATCTTGGCACGTAAATCCATTGACCTATGGATTTGTTACCTGTACCTCATGATACCTGTATGATGTTAAAGTTATCCAATGCTCGGGTGCAGAATTACCGCACGTCTATACCTCCCCACCTGTTCGTACATCTATACTCCCCCAACTGTTCGTGCATATATACTCCCCAACTGTTCGTGCATCCATGCTCCCCACCTGTTCGCACATTTATACTCCCCCGACTCTTTGTACGTCTATATTCCCCCACCTATTCGTACATCCATACTCCGCCAACTGTTCGCACATCTATGCTCTCCCAACTGTTCGTACATCTATACCCCCCAAATGTTCATACGTCTATACTCCCCCAACTGTTCGTACGTCTATATCCTGTCATCTGTTTGTCCATGTAAACTCCCCCAACTGTTCGTACGTTTATACTCTACCAACAGCTCGTACGTCTATACTCCCCAACTGTTCGTACGTCTATGCTCCCCCGACTGCTCGCACGCCTACGATGCAGCCTGATGAGGTGAACGTGGTGAACGAGGTGAACGTGAATGCACCAGCTAAGACAGCTGATCAGCATGACTGATATTCAAAATTATCCATTGCGCCTTGTTTTCACATTTCCAGGTGGACGACCAATGACAGTGAGTGTCGGTTATTTATCACGGGTGCGCGGGGTGTGGCAAGCCTCTTCACTGATAGTATTCACAACTTGTGAACGTCTGTTTACAGCACTGTCTCTACGCCGAGTCATTCCAGGCGAAAGTATGTCAAACATGGAAATATAAATGCAGTGCAGCGCTCCCTGCGCAGCACATTCACCTTGGAATATAATTCGTTCCGCCAAAAGAAGCCCACAATGTCACAGGGTCGCTATAACTGCATACTAACTGTTCTGCCGAGTTATAAAGATCACTTCGGGCCACCATATTACCCTTGATCGCTATGTTACGTGGAGAAGTGTCGCATTATTTCAAGATACATCACTGAATCCTGACAATATGTGCGCGTTTTTCCACTTTGTATTCCATTTTGTGTTATGCAGTATGGTGTGGGATTAATGGTGACTTGATGATCATCCCGAGCGCACCTGTCTACTTGGATCAGGCATTCGAATGGCGATAGGAAGAGATGACATGCCGACATAACTTTAGCTTCCCAAATTTTCGAGATTCTTAGGACGGGCTTGGTGCCAAGTGATATAGATAACATGAGGTTAAGCCAGACAATGCCAGGTAACGCTATCTCACGTCAGATAATGCCATGGTTTCCGTCCTCAGGTGATGCCAGGACATGGTTTACAGCAACGCTTTAATATGGTAGGGTGCAGACCATAAAGGGACGCTTTCTATTTCTTTTGAGGTATTCGAACCCCTTCAATGTTCGTTCTAGCCACTACGAGAGGTTTACATGCTAAAATGTGACCACGTGAGCATGTTCTTCTTCTCAGATTTAAGTGATTTAGTTCAAGACTTGACTGTAGGATAAACTCTGGGAAGAAGTGACCATAGCATAGTAAGATTCAAGGCACAGGTAGCAGGGAAAATCAAGGATAATTTGGCAAAGATTCCAAATTTTAACAGGGCAGACTTTGACTGCATGATAGAGGCTTTAAGTGCCATAAAATGGGAAGAAGAATTCTTTGATTTAAATGCCTGTGAAATGTGGGAAAAGTTCAAATCTTACTTGCGGGAAATTCAGATTAGACATGTCCCTCAAAAGCAAAGGCGCAAAAGAAGGGTAGGAAAGCCAGCATGGCTTACACCAGATGTGATGAAAGCAATTAAGGCTAAGAAAGATGCATTTAGAGTATTTAAGGAAGCTTCAAATATCGTAAATCTAAGGTCGTATCAAAAATCTAGAGATGCTGTGAAGCAGAAAATCAGAGCAGCAAAGAGAGCAAAAGAATTGGATTTGGCTAGGAACTGTAATGGGGACAGTAAAAAGTTATTTAGTTTCTACAAGCTAAGTAAAGTTTCAAGCACAATTGGTCCACTGGAAGTAAATGGGACTATATTGAGCGAGGATGGTGAGATGGTTGAGGAGCTGAGCAAGCAGTTTAAATCAGTGTTTACAGTGGAGGATGTGACTAATCTTCCAACCGTGAACCACAGTTCAAGGACAGGTGATCAGGTACACGATGTTGATTTCATTGATAGTGATATTGTTTTCAATTATATCAGAAAAATAAAGCCAAACAAGGCAGCAGGACCTGATGGAATTTATGCTAGGGTATTGCGGGAAGCTGAAAAGGAAGTGGCAATTCCACTTAGTATAATATTTTGTAGATCAGTTTCACAAAATGAAATTCCTACAGATTGGAAACGGGCAAATGTAGTTCCTATTTTCAAGAAAGGAGAAAGAGGAAAGTTGAAAACTATAGGCCAGTAAGCCTCACATCCCTAGTCTGCAAGGTACTCGAATCAATTATCAAGGATAGAATAGTTAGTTTTCTGGAAGGAAACAGATTGATTCAAGATACTCAACATGGGTTTCGAAAAGGGCGATCGTGTCTCACAAATCTCTTGGACTTCTTGAATTTTGCTACAGAACAATTTGATCAGGGAAATCAGGTTGATGTAGCATATCTTGACTTTAGTAAAGCCTTTGACAAGGTACCCCATAGACGGTTAATGATGCAGCTTCAGGTCCATGGTATTGCAGGTAGCATCCTAAAATGCATAGAGTTGTGGCTTTCAGATAGACAGCAGAGAGTGATGCTAAATGGTACGGTCCTCAGCACCGTACCTGCAGCAGGGCGGGGGTCCTCAGCACCGTACCTGCGGGGTCCTCAGTACCGTACCTGCAGCAAGGCGGGGTCCTCAGCACTGTACCTGCGGGGTCCTCAACACCGTACCTGCAGCAGGGTGGGGTCCTCAGCACCGTACCTGCGGGGTCCTCAGCACCGTACCTGCATCAGGGCGGGGTCCTCAGCACCGTATCTGCAGCATGGTGGGATCCTCAGTACGGTACCTGCGAGGTATTTAGTACCATACCTGCGGGGTCCTCAGCACCGTACCTGCAGCAGGGCTGGGTCCTCAGTACGACACCTGCGAGGTCCTCAGTACTGTACCTGCGGGGTCCTCAGCACCGTACCTGCAGCAGGGCGGGGTCCAGGCCCGACAGACGACTGACGGCGGCCGTCAGCTGATCAGCAGGTGCCACCAGGTGCGCGGTGTGCGCCAGACGGCCCGAGTAGGGACTGAGCGGCGTCATTGGGCACGGCTCCAGAGGCACACCGGCCGCCCGGCCGCCCGGCACGCCAGCCGTCGGCACCGACGACGGGCTGACCAGCACGCCTGCTGCCGACGAGACGGAGCCGGCTGACCGACACAGCTGGCAACGGCCGACGGCCGGGGGCTGACCATTTAGTAGGTGGCTATCTTGCGAGGCGTTGCCTCTTTCACACGCACACACACGGGCGAAAGTTGTCACGCCGCAACTGGAACAGTTTTGAGCACACCAACTGATGTCCACACAAATAAATCTTGTTCAAAGAATGTCGAGAAATTTATGTTGGGGCAACATGCTTACTATGACCTTAGTTCCCACTAGCCCACTATGACCTTAGTTTACCACCAAGTCTGGGAAATTCACTTCCTCCCTTAACATCTTTCGTGCTCTTAGGGCATGGGAATCTGCAAAATGTGCGATGAGATGAGATGAAGACTGTGTTTCAGAAAGACAAAATGAAACATGAATCGCATTCCATCACTTTCCTTCTTCCTTCCATCTTCAACTGTCAACAGCATCTAGAAAAGCGACATTTTACTCGTGCGCCTTATTACAGCAATCACATCACCAAGAAAACGTCTGACATTCGTCTCCTTTACGGCAGATGGCAAGCAACTATTATGGTTGCATCATAGTCGGCTGAGGTTCTTTCAGCAGCATTGAGCATCCCTGCCTCACGTACGTGATCAATTCTCATTTCTGCTGCACGACTGGTGGCTTTTAAGCTGTCCCCTCCGCTGAATCATATTGTCCAATTTGGACGTGGTCCGCGTGGGGGCGCTGCCAAACTGGAAGCCAATTGATGATCCGTTTTGGGAGCTTTTTATTGAATGGTTTACGGGATTATATTCGATTACGATCTCGCGGCAATAAAGAGAGTATGCATAAACTCGTTAGGGAGCGACGGCCACATACAAATCTGTACCAGCCCAGACACACACTGGCTGCTGATTCGATTACCTAAGAAGAATAAACAGGACAGACGGCAGTGGCGTCGCCACGAAATTCTTCCAGGGGGGGCAAGGTCGAAAGGGGGCCTCCTGTTACCCGAAAGGGGGCCTCCATTGTGTTAGGGTCTCATATTGTTTTTAGGCTCTTATACTATGGTTCGAGGATGGGGAACATGATTTCATATTGGTTTTTTGTTTGTTCTTGGCATGATGCATCATTTACTCAAAACGCAATAGCACTAATCATTTTGGCTGAAAACTGGGCCATACCAGGGTATAAATAAGTAATATTTGGATAAATGCATAAGTGCCAAAACAAACCATCGTCTCAATGCTTTCTCGAATCTTCCCGCTGGCCTCTAGATTGCAGCGAGCTGGCGGGGCTGGTGCTAAGCATATCTTACAGATATCTGCCATTGATCAACCCACTTTTAAGTCCTCCAAGTCTAACTGAATATAGCTAGATTCATCACTACTGTTATTTATTCCCATCAGCTTGATGTCATAAGCAAAGCTTGAACGACCATTTCTCAGTCCAAGGACGACAATTTCGTAAAGGTGACAACGAGAAGTGGATTGCATTAGTTTTTTTAGCGTCATCTTGGGAATTTGTTTATTTTTATAACATTTGGTGCTGGCTGCAAGGCAACTGTCACACGAGCTAAAATATATCCTCAGCGAATAAATTCACGGCAAGAACAAGCATTGAACACCAATGCATAAATGACAATGCAACAATGCAACAATGTCAGTACATACATAATCCAAGCCTTCACATTCCACGCCGTCACGCCCATCGTTTTCGCTGTGCTGTGCCGTTTTGTAAATGACGTTGAGAAGGTATGGAAGCTGGGAAGCTCTAATCATGCAGGCTGTTAGTTAGTTAGTTAGTTATTGTGGTTTAGGGGCGCATCGCATGCAGGCTGTAATAACAGAAAAGAAGTTTGTTGGAAGAAAATGCATTTAAAAACATCATTCATCCCATTTCATATGGGGCATGGATGTTGTATTGCATGCTTATGAGGGGTAATTTGTCCCCTCAATGTTGGCTTTTCCCCATGGGCGTATGTTTCGGAAAATTATTGAGGGACCAGTGGAGTACCTATATTTGCGTCAAGCAGGAGGGGGCAAACGGATTTGCAGGGGGGGGGAGGGCACCTACGCCCATTAAAAAGTCCTTGGATTTCGACCGCTATTTTGTCAAAGGGTACATTTCGAAATAATATAATTAGTCATCAACTAAATTGTCCTGTGGAGGGGCCTAATCTACCACTATGGTTTCTGATTGGTCGGATTTCAACCCTAACTCCACCACTCAGTTCTAAGGTTTTCTTTTGGTATCCCTTGATAAGTTACCTCACACTGCTGAAATTACACCTATACCACAAACCCGGATCGGTATCCCAAAAAAATCAAGCTGGAGCCCTCCAAAAAAGGAGAGATTCCAGCAAATAAATGTCAGGGTCAGGAAAATGGCTCTGTTGCACCGAACATTTTTTTCAAGATGCCTTCAAAAATTGCGTATGACTTCGAAAAGCATACCGGATCTCGAAAAATCGAGGTGGGATACATGGCGTCAGAGGTTCGAAAAATCAGGCCGGGATTCGGACTTTTAATAAAAAAACAGAAAAGATCCACAAAAATCGCGTTGAGCCCAGAAAGCTGGCGTTGGGTCTCCAGAACCACGTGCCTGGGCGCGATAAGTCGCGCTGGGACCCAGAAAAAATCGCACCGAAGCCCCAAAATCATACTGGGGCCCCACAAATGTGTGTCAGAAGCCCCAAATATACACAGCGGGACCCTAAGAGTACAACGTTGCCAGAAAGTACAACTAACCCTCCAAAGCGCACAAAAGTCTCCCAAAAAGCGATAGGGCCTTAAAACATGCGTTGCAGCCCTAAATAAACATACCGGGAGCTCTAAGAAAAATACACTGCAAGCTCGCAAGGCGCACAGGGGCCATGAGAACGCACAAGGGCCTGGAAAAGAGGCTGGGGCCACGAAAGGCAACATGGTTCCAAAACGTACAAAACGACCGGGAGCTAAATAAACACATCGGGATCTTCGAAAACGCCCCGACACGTAAAACATACTCGGTGCACAAAAAAACGCAACAAAGCCCTAAAACGAGCAGGGTCTAGAAGATGTATTAGGCCCATAACTTCAAAGTAAAATGTATTACCCACCACTTTAAAATACAAAATTTTACAATTTCAGGCATTGCAGTTCATAGCACCCGGTCGCCACGACGGCAACGTCAGTGCACGTGCACACCCATTTTTCGTATTCGGTGCATTCGCCACACTTCGTGCGATGCTATGGTTTCTGCTAGGCCTTCTGCGTTTTGCTAATTGCTGCCACATGATAGACTTGCACCATATTTGGCGTGATGGAATGATTCGCATGGGCGTTCGCTTCGAAAAGTCGATTGATTAAATTCGATCATTAGTTTCCTACTTCCCACATTTTCTGGTAGCTATGAAATGCGGTTTCCGCTGAGCTTTGATGCACTTCATATCTTTGCTGCTATCCTCCCAGATTGGATACCGAACCGAGGCCAAGCCTCGGCGTTTTTTTTTTACCCGTTGCGTCTTTCTTGGTCTATGATTGTGTATTATGGCTCCAATCCATTTTTGTTAGGGGCCTAAAGCATTTTCGAACCCCCTGCTCGTTTTAGGGTTTGTTGAATTTTTGTACACCGAGGATTTTGACGTGTCAGGGCGTTTTCGAAGATCCCGATGTGTTTATTTAGCGCCGGTCTTTTTGTTTGTTTTGGAACCATGTTGCCTTTTGCGGCCCCAGCCACCTTTTCAGGCTATTGTGCGTTATCATGACCCCTGTGTGCCTTGAGAGCTTCCGGTGTATTTTTTAGACCTCCCGGTATGTATATTTATGGCTGCAACGCTTGTGTTAAGGCCCTGTCGCTTTTTGTGAGACTGTGCGCTTTGGAGGGTCAGTTGTATTTTCGGCCCCCGTTGTGCTCTTAGGGTCCCGATGTGTTTATTTTGGGCTTCTGACGCACACTTGTGGGGCCCAAGTACAATTTTGGGGCTTCGGTACGATGTTTCTAGGTCCCAGAGTGGCTTATCGCACCCAGGCGCGTGGTTCCGGAGACCCAACCCCAGTTTTCTGGGCTCAATACGATTTTGTGAAACTTTTCTGATTTTTTTTTAAAGTCCGAATCCCGGCCTGATTTCTCGAGCACTTGGCGCCATGTTTTTGTATCCCACCTCGATTGTTCGAGATCCGGTTTGTTTTTCGGTGCCGTACGCAATTTGTGAAGGCATCTGATAATATGTTCGGTGCTCCAGAGCCATTTTTTTACCTGGGCATTTAGTTGTTGGAATCCATCCTTATTTTGGAGGGCTCCAGCTTGATTTGTGTTTGTGTTTGTGGTCACACTGTGCTTACGTGTGGCCCTAGACGGCAATTTTGTAGAGCCTCGACGGGACTACCGATGGGAATTGTGGGTCCCAAGCGCGATATTTGGGGGCCCGGTTCGAGTTTGTGCGATGCGTTGTATTTAGCTGTGGCCCCAACGCGATTTTGGCGGTTCCTGTCGCAATTTTTCGGGCCTCGGAGCGAGTTTTCCGGGGCTCGCCGTATTTATTTGGAGACCCATACGCGAATTCTGGTGGACCGACGCGAATTTTGGTGGCCCCAGCGCGATTTTTTAGGCCCCCGACACGATTCTTGGGAGCTTATCCCTCTCAGGATGGAGGGGGCATTTGCCCCTTTGATATAGCACTGCGGCCACTGAAGGAGTTTTTTTCCGTCCCAGAGTGACATTCCGGTTAAAATTGATTTTGGGGGCAGCTGCAACTTTTGGGGCCCCGGCGCGACCTTCTGGGCCTCCAGTGTGATTTTCAAGGGCTGCGACGCGACTTTTTTGGGTCCAATGTGATCTTTTGGGCCCCGACGTCATTTTCTTGGATCCCTAGCGCGAGCTATAGCGGCCTCGACACTTTTTGGGGTCCAATGCGTTTTGGAGGCTTTTGGCGTCATTGTTGGGCCCACAGAGTGATTATTCATGTCCGGATTGTTCTTCGTTGCTCCGGCGTCATTTGTTTTGGTCCCAATGAGACTTTTGGGGCACGGTACGACCTGTCGTGCCCCTGGCATGATTTTCGTGGTCCGGGCGTGAATTTTCGGTACCCCAGGCTCAGCGTAATTTGCGGGGGCCCCGGCCGGATCTTTTCGGGCCCATATCGTGATTTTAAAATACCCAGACTCGACTCTTACTATTTCTTAGGTGGTTCTTCTTGCAAATTATAGGCCTCCTGTCGCGTCGTCTCATTTCCTAGAGCCTTTTTACCGGTTTTCGATGTCTCCTTGTGTGTCCTACCCTCCTCCATATTCAATGGTCCTCCTCTCCCGTCTTGGAGGGCCTCTTGCATTCTGGGGCCCCTTTAACATGGCATGGGGCTTCCTCTCATCTTCGAGGGGCATTTTCTGCCAAATTAGGGGCCTCTTGCCACGCCTCGTGTGCCTCCTCCTTTATCCTGGCAAAGCCTTACCCGTCTTGAGGGATCTTCAATTTTGGAAACCTCACCTCCTTCCATACCTGCTATCACTCCCATCTTAAGGGCCTCCTCTCATTTCCTGGGAACTCTTTCCGGTCTTCGGGACCTCATTTGGTCCTAGAGACCTACTCTTTCCCGAGTCCGGCAGGTGCCTCATTTCTCTTCTAGAGGCCTTCTTTTTCAAATTAGGGGCCTCCTCTCACGTCTTGGGGGCCTCCTGCTCTGCGTTCTCCTGCTCTGCGCTCTGGATTCGATCTTTACCCATCTTAGGGGTGGTCTCTTATCTCCTGGTGGACTCCTCTTCTCTCCCAGGCGCCGCCTCTGCTAAATTACTGGCAACCTTTCCTATCTTAGTGGCCTTGTTATTTCCCGGGGACCTTCTTAGCCGTCTTCGAGCCTTCTTTTCCGCTTGGGAGCCATCTCTCTTATCCAATGGCCTTTCTCTCCTATTTTAGGGGCCTCCTCGTTCATCATGGGGTCTCGTTTCCAATCTTGTGTCGTTCTCTTCCGAATTAGGTGCCTCCTGCCACGTCTCTGGATCATCCTTTTCTATCTCGGTGGAACCTCACCCGTTTGGGGCCTGCTTTTGCGTCTCCGAAACCTCATCTCATATCTTCCTTCCTTTTCCGTCTTAGGGCCTCCTCTCATATTCTGGGGCCTCCTTTCCGGTGTTGGAGCCTCTTTTGCAATCCTGGTTGCCTCCGTGCCATTTTTGACACTCTCTTGATTTCTGGGGACTCCTACCCTCTCCTAGGTGACTCCTTTTTCAAATTAGGGGCCCCTTCTCACGTCATGGGGGCCTCCTCATCTGTGTCTGGAGCCTCATTATCCTCTTAGCAGGGTGCTTTTGCGTCCTAGTCCTAGATCTTCTCTTCCAGGTTCCTCCTCTTCCAAAATATGGGCCTCATCTGGCTGGTCTCGGTGGCCTTCTCTCATTCCTGCGGAAACCTTCCTACCCGTCTTGGGGCCCCTATTGCGTCCGGAGAAGTCTCCCCTATCAGGTCTTAATTTTATATTGCAGGGGCATCTTCCGTCTTGGGGGCCTCGTTTTCCAACTTAAGAATATCCTGCCACCCATCGGAAGCCTTTTCGTCTAACCTGGGTGGCTTCTTGCCCGTCTCGGTGGCATCCTTTCCGTCCTGAGGGCCTCCTTTTCGTGCTGGGGTCTCCTTTTCGTCCTGGGGCCTCCTTTTCGTCCTGGGGGCTACCTTCCTATCTCTGTTCTCTGTTCTACGTCTAGTCCTACGTCCTTTTCGTCCTTGGGTGCATCCTTTTCGTTCTAGGGGCCTCCTTTTCGTCCTGGGGCCTCCTTTTAGTCCTGGGGGCCTCCTCCCAATCTCTGTTCTACGTCTTGGGGCATCCTTGCGTTATGGGGCATCCTTTTCGTCCTGGGGGCCTCCTTTTCGTCCTGGGGGCCACCTCACAATCTCTGTTCTACGTCTTAGGGGCCTCCTTTTCGTCCTGGGGGCCTCCTTTTCGTCCTGGGGGCCTCCTTTTCGTCCTGGGGGCCTCCTTTTCGTCCTGGGGGCCTCCTTTTCGTCCTGGGGGCCTCCTTTTCGTCCTGGGGCCTTTCGTCCTGGGGGCCTCCTTTTCGTCCTGTCCTGGGGACCTCATCCCAATCTCTGTTCTACGTCTTTGGGGCATCTTTTTCGTCCTTTGGTGCATCCTTTTCGTCCTGGGGTTGGTTGGTTGATTGTTGGAGTGTAGGGGCGCATGGACTGCGTCTTTCGTCCTGGGGGCCTCCTTTTCGTCCTGGGAGCCTCCTTTTCGTCCTGGGGGCCTCCTTTTCGTCCTGGGGGCCTCCTTTTCGTCCTGGGGGCCTCCTTTCGTCCTGGGGGCCTCCTCCCAATCTCTGTTCTACGGCTTGGTGCCTTCCTTTTCGTCCTGGGGCCTCCTTTTCGTCCTGGGGCCTCCTTTTCGTCCCGGGGGCCTCCTTTTCGTCCTGGGGGCCTCCTCCCAATCTCTGTTCTACGTCTTGGGGGCTTCCTTTGCGTTATGGGGCATCCTTTTCGTCCTGGGGGCCACCTCACAATCTCTGTTCTACGTCTTAGGGGCATCCTTTTCGTCCTGGTGGCCTCCTTTTCGTCCTGGGAGCCTCCTTTTCGTCCTGGGGGCCTCCTTTTCGTCCTGGGGACCTCATCCCAATCTCTGTTCTACGTCTTTGGGGCATCCTTTTCGTCCTTTGGTGCATCCTTTTCGTCCTGGGGTTGGTTGGTTGATTGTTGGAGTGTAGGGGCGCATGGACTGTGTCTTTCGTCCTGGGGGCCTCCTTTTCGTCCTGGGAGCTTTCTTTTCGTCCTGGGGGCCTCCTTTTCGTCCTGGGGGCCTCCTTTTCGTCCTGGGGGCTACCTTCCTATCTATGTTCTCTGTTCTACGTCTAGTCCTACGTCCTTTTCGTCCTTGGGTGCATCCTTTTCGTTCTAGGGGCCTCCTTTTCGTCCTGGGGCCTCCTTTTAGTCCTGGGGGCCTCCTCCCAATCTATGTTCTACGTCTTGGGGCATCCTTGCGTTATGGGGCATCCTTTTCGTCCTGGGGGCCTCCTTTTCGTCCTGGGGCCCACTCTGTTCTACTCTTGGGGCCTCCTTTCGTCCTGGGGCCTCCTTTTGTCCTGGGGGCCTCCAATTCTGTTCTACGTCTTGGGGCTCCTGTTTGGGGCCTCCTTTTCGTCCTGGGGGCCACCTCACAATCTCTGTTCTACGTCTTTGGGGGCTCTCCTTTTCGTCCTGGGGCCTCCTTTTCGTCCTGGGGGGCCTCCTTTTCGTCCTGGGGGCCTCCTTTTCGTCCTGGGGGCCTCCTTTTCGTCCTGGGGGCCTCCTTTTCGTCCTGGGGGCCTCCTTTTCGTCCTGGGGACCTCATCCCAATCTCTGTTCTACGTCTTTGGGGCATCCTTTTCGTCTTTGGTGCATCCTTTTCGTCCTGGGGTTGGTTGGTTGATTGTTGGAGTGTAGGGGTGCATGGACTGCGTCTTTCGTCCTGGGGGCCTCCTTTTCGTCCCGGGAGCCTCCTTTTCGTCCTGGGGGCCTCCTTTTCGTCCTGGGTGCCTCCTTTCGTCCTGGGGGCCTCCTCCCAATCTCTGTTCTACGTCTTGGTGCCTTCCTTTTCGTCCTGGGGCCTCCTTTTCGTCCCGGGGGCCTCCTTTTCGTCCTGGGGGCCTCCTCCCAATCTCTGTTCTACGTCTTGGGGGGCTTCCTTTGCGTTATGGGGCATCCTTTTCGTTATGGGGCATCCTTTTCGTCCTGGGGGCCTCCTTTTCGTCCTGGGGGCCACCTCACAGTATCTGTTCTACGTCTTAGGGGCCTCCTTTTCGTCCTGGGGGCCTCCTTTTCGTCCTGGGGCCTCCTTTTCGTCCTGGGGACCTCATCCCAATCTCTGTTCTACGTCTTTGGGGCATCCTTTTCGTCCTTTGGTGCATCCTTTTCGTCCTGGGGTTGGTTGGTTGATTGTTGGAGTGTAGGGGCGCATGGACTGCGTCTTTCGTCCTGGGGGCCTCGTTTTCGTCCTGGGAGCTTCCTTTTCGTCCTGGGGGCCTCCTTTTCGTCCTGGGGGCCTCCTTTTCGTCCTGGGGGCCTCCTCCCAATCTCTGTTCTACGTCTTGGTGCCTTCCTTTTCGTCCTGGGGCCTCCTTTTCGTCCCGGGGGGCCTCCTTTTCGTCCTGGGGGCCTCCTCCCAATCTCTGTTCTACGTCTTGGGGCCTCCTTTTCGTCCTTGGGTGCATCTTTTCGTCCTGGGGTCTCCTTTTCGTCCTGGGGGCCTCCTCCCAATCTCTGTTCTACGTCTTGGTGCCTCCTTTTCGTCCTGGAGGGCCTCCTTTTCGTCCTGGGGGCCTCCTTCCAATCTCTGTTCTACGTCTTGGGGCCTCGTTTTCGTCCTTGGGTGCATCCTTTTTGTCATGGGGTCTCCTTTTCGTCCTGGGGGGCCTCCTTTTCGTCCTGGGGGCCTCCTCCCAATCTCTGTTCTACGTCTTGAGGCCTCCTTTTCGTCATGGGGGCCTCCTCCCAATCTCTGTTCTACGTCTTGGGACCTCTTTTTCGTCCTGGGGGCCTTTTTCGTCCTGGGGGCCTCCTTTTCGTCCTGGGGGCCTCCTCCCAATCTCTGTTTTACGTCTTGAGGCCTCCTTTTCGTCATGGGGGCCTCCTCCCAATCTCTGTTCTACGTCTTGGGGCCTCTTTTTCGTCCTGGGGGCCTCCTTTTCGTCCCGGGGGCCTCCTTGTCGTCCTGGGGGCCTCCTCCCAATCTCTGTTCTACGTCTTGAGGCCTCCTTTTCGTCATGGGGCCTCCTTTTCGTCATGGGGCCTCCTTTTCGTCCTGGGGGCCTCCTCCCAATCTCTGTTCTACGTCTCTGATAGAGACCTGATTATATTTCCTGGTGGCCTCGTCAGTTTTGAGGCGTTATTGACAGCATGATATTCTGTCCCGTCGGCCTCCTTGCTCACCTTTTTTGCTGTGCATTTGCGAATAGGGGCCTCCTTAAATTTCAGGGGGGCGGCGCCCCCTGGCCGCCCTTGGGTCACACATTGGGAAATTCACATTTATTATTTCAAGGGGGGCGACTGCCCCCTGACCTAACCTAACCCCTAACCTCCGGTGGCGACGCCCAAAAAATATGTTGGACACAAGATGTCAACATTTCCCAATGGTGTGACACCTAAGCTAAATGAATACCCCCTAATCTTCGGTACAATTTTCCCAAGATGTGAACATTTCCCAATGTGTGATGCCTGCTAAATGAATACCTTTGGATATTCATTTAGCAGGCATCACACATTGGGAAATGTGCACATCTTGGGAAATTTTTCCAAAGATTAATGGGTTTAGGGTAGGCTCTAGGTTAGGTCAGCTGGTATCATACGAGCAGGTGTCACACATTGGGAACTGTCACATTGATTGATTTCCCAAGGTGGGGCTAAAACCTAACATAACCTGACCTAACCTAACCTAAACTGACCTAACCTAACCTAAACCCTAACCTAACCTAAAGCCTACCCTAAACCCCCCTAATCTTCAGTAAAATTTTTCCAAGATGTGAACATTTCCCAATGTGTGATGCCCACTTGTACGATACCAGTCAGTTTAGGTTCAGTCAGGTTAGGTTAGGTTAGGTCAGGCTGGGATAGGTAGGTATTAGCCCCACCTTGGGAAGTCAATAAATGTGACATTTCTAATGTGTGACGCCTGCTAAATGAATACTGTATTTTGTACCACTTAAGCATTAACATTGGTATTCATTTAGCAGGCATCACACATTGGGAAATGTCACATATCTTGATTTTCCAAGGTGGGGCTAAAACCTAACATAACATAACCTAACCTAACCTGACCTAAACTGACCTAACCTAAACTGTAACCTAATATAAAGCCTACCCTAAACCCCCTAATCTTTGGACAAATTTCCCAAGATGTGAACATTTCCCAAAGGTGTGACGCCTGCTAAATGATTACCTTAATATTACCTAGCTGGGAAATGTTCATGTGTATCTTGTAATACATTTATGAACATACAGTTCAACATACAGGCGCGGTGTGCGAGTGTTTCGTGTGCCCACTATGGTGGTGTCGGATGAACATAAACATGTATTTTGTGTGTGGCTTGCTTGTGCGTTTCTCTATTGTTACAGTGTCTTGCTGATTGTGGAAGTGAGTTCCAGGTGCGGATGGCTCCGTGAGTAAACCGCTTATGCGTGGTGGCGAGGCGCGGTGTGCGAGTGTTTCGTGTGTCCACTATGGTGGTGTCGGATGAAGACGAAGTGCGTGTTTTCCAGGCGGAAACTTCATGTCTGCGTGATATAAGTTATTTGTTCAATTGTGGCCCGTCGTCGATGTGGATGAATTTGTGGATTGCGCTGCAGTCATGGATCGGAATGAGCTTGTCAAAGCGACCAACCCAAAGCCTGTCGAGCGGGAGTGGCATGTTCGTTCTTTTCAAGCCAGTGGCAATGCGCACTCGTATTTCGCACTGTTCATAGTATGATATCAGTTCATCTATAATATGAATCCGTAAAGATGTCCGCAGACCTGGTGATGGAAGAGAGGCCAATCAGAAGCTTGCCTGTCCACTGACTGCATGGAGTTATTGGTTGTCAAGTTTGAGCGCTATTTTTGCGACCTATATGGCACGATATCAATTTCGGGCAAATGGGTATACAATTGTGGAACTGGTGACATATCAAACATTATTGGAGGTGACCTCACTATACCTGCAATACCTCGGTGAGATGAAATGACCTGACCTTTAAATGTTCACATATCATTTCAAATTTATTCCCGGAAAGGTGTACCAATGTCGCGGTGCTGCGCGCCACCGTTTTTTTTCGTTAACCCCGAAAAACCTTAGAGGGGGGTCAAACATCCCGCCCCAGCAGGGCGCGGGTTAAATACACAATTTCAATTTCCTGTTTAACCCGGCAGGCGGTGGGCCTCTCAGCCACCTTCCAGGCGGTTGGGGGGCATTGTTTTTGCCCCCCTTTACTTTTTTCACGATATCTCCTAAACGCTTGGTAATAGCGACACGAACGAAATTTTGCACACGGTAAGATGAATATCTAGGGCATGCATGTGTCAAATTTTGAGTGTGTACTAGGTCAGGTCAGGTCACAGTAAGGTCAAAGGTCAAATTATAGGATGATTATTTTATCCAAGTGCAACCGATGCTTATAAATTAGGCAAACCTTTAAAATGTCTAAGACATACCTTTACAGTGTTACCCAGAGGTCTTAGTTTAAATTTTGCTTGACCCAACCTGACCTGACCTGGCCTAACTTACCTGACTGAATCAGTTTCGGCGAAGAAAGTTGTTATGGATATCGTTAGATATCCATAACAACTTTCCATTGTTCCATCGTTAGATATCCATAACACTGTGACCTGACCTGACCTCAGATGTGCCTGAAATTTTGTACACGTATGCGCTAGGTATTCATTTGAAGCTATACCAAGTTTCGCGTTGCTATCTCAAAGCATTTCGGAGTCGTCGTGAAAAACGTAAAGGGGGGGGCAAAAAAATGCCCCCCACCGCCTGAAGGGTTAAGATTCCGCGTGACAGATTTTGGGGTGATGACAAAAGTTTGTGACAGTCTGATCACTTTTTGCAGCCCTGGTCAGAGGTATCCATTGAGAGAGATGGGACCCACCATATGTGGGATTGGCAGATCACAACGATCGGCTGAGGAGGGGGAGGCGATTCAAATGTGTGCCCATGACAGGGGAGGGTCCAGGAAATTATGATAGGGGGTGGGGGGTGGGGTGGAGGTAAATTTGGTCCAGAGAGTCGTAATTTCTCTGGAGTTTCTACTTCCAAAGGTGCCATCAGCTCAAAAACGCGTTGGGCGGGCGGAGAGAGGTACACTTGAGAGTCCTGGGGGCCTCCATGTCTCTATCAGTGGAGGGGAGGGACACGTGCCCCCAATTGCTCCATTTCCCTACATCCGCCTCTGGCCCACGGTGCATGGTATGTGCATGCCACATGCTTTTGCTTCTTAGGCCGACAAAAGTTGGGAAAGGGTAGCTTTCGCAGCTTCCTATGACTCGGGTTCAAAAAGTTTATTTTTATATTTGCTTGATCACTGCTACAATGATACCCGCAACACACCGTGAATGGTCGGATGCACATACGTACCTTTATGCATTTGGCTTTCGTGCTTCCGGCACTTGGCCCGTCTATTTTGGAACCACACCTGAGGGAGAGAGGAAGGATGTTACCGATAACAGCGGGCCATCGCTTCAGTGACACAATTATAGCAAGCGTAGTTGTGTGAAACTGAGCATTAAAAACAATATTCTCAAACTTCGAACCGATAAGGTGCAAGCAATTCTTTTTGGAGTGTTCAATAGAACGTTAGTCTGGATTTATTATATGTGAAGCACATGGCTACCGTTTTGTATGCTTCCGATGGCTTTGCGTCATTCTGTCTGTCACAATGTTAACGTGCCTCTTCCAACTGCTTTCACAATTAGCAAGGGATGCCCATAAAGTTATGCTCTCCTTACCCACCACTCACAAGAAGCGTCCAGGTAACGCATCCGCCTCCCTTCACCATCCCCCATCCCGTTCCGATAGTCAGTCATACATCGAATTTATCAGGCGCCGTCCGTGTGTGGCCGTATATGCTTGTCGTAGGCGAAGTCAGGTGATAACACGGGAAGTGCACTTCCCTTCCCCCATCATTGTTGACTCTTTGACTGTTAGCATTGCTTTTGTTTTGACATTCTGATGTGCACGCATTATGACCTTGTGGACATTGTGACTTTGTGGACATTGTGACTTTGTGGACATTGTGACTTTGTGGACATTGTGGCTTTGTGGACTTTGTGACTTTGTGGACATTGTGACTTTGTGGACATTGTGACTTTGTGGACGTTGTGACTTTGTGGACATTGTGACTTTGTGGACATTGTGATTTTGTAGACATTGTGACTGTGGACATTGTGACTTTGTGGACATTGTGACTTTGTGGACATTGTGACTGTGGACATTGTGACTTTGTGGACATTGTGACTTTGTGGACATTGTGACTTTGTGGACATTGAACATAGGGGATCCAATTAAGTCTTAAGGTGTAAGTCATCACATGTTTGTATACATGATCGAGACAAATAACAGCTGATGATTGCATAATGAACTCAAAATATGCTAGAAGCACTCATGTTGTTTAGTCTTAGCAACATATTCAGAGATGCATCATGAAGATCCACTGTCACCCAACCTGCAGTGATGCTACATGCTCTTCAGGCTACATACCTGCTGTGGTGCTGCATGCTCCTCAGGTTACATACCTGCTGTGGTGCTGCATGCTCCTCAGGTTACATAACTGCTGTGGTGCTGCATACTACTCCGGTACCCATAACTGCTGTGGTGCTGCATGCTTCTCAGGTTACATTCCTGCTGTGGTGCTGCATGCTCCTCAGGTTATATAACTGCTGTGGTGCTGCATGCTTCTCAGGTTATATTCATGTTGTGGTGCTACATGCTCCTCAAGCTACAAACCTGCTGTGGTGCTGCATGCTCCTCAAGTTACATAACTGCTGTGGTGCTGCATGCTCCTCAGGTTACATAACTGCTGTGGTGCTGCATGCTCCTCAGGTTACATAACTGCTGTGGTGCTGCATGCTCCTCAGACTACATTCCTGATGTGGTGCTGCATGCTCCTCAAGCCACATACCTGCTGTGGTGCTGCATGCTCCTCAAGTTACATTCCTGCTGTGGTGTTCCACGATTCCCAGGCTACATGCCTGCTGTGGTGCTGCATGCTCCTCAGGCTACATTCCTGCTGTGGTGCTGCATCCTCCTTAGGTTACATAACTGCTGTTGTGCTGCATGCTCCTCAGGTTACATAACTGCTGTGGTGCTGCATGCTCCTCAGGTTACATAACTGCTGTGTTGCTGCATGTTCCTCAGGTTACATAGCTGCTGTGGTGCTGCATGCTCCTCAGGTTACATAACTGCTGTGGTGCTGCATGCTCCTCAGGTTACATTCCTGCTGTGGTGCTGCATGCTCCTCAGGCTACATTCCTGCTGTGGTGCTTCATGCTCCTCAGGTTACATAACTGCTGAGGTGCTGCATGCTCCTCAGGTTACATAACTGCTGTGGTGCTGCATGCTCCTCAGGTTACATAACTGCTGTGGTGCTGCATCCTCCCTCAGGTTA
>JAOTOM010001341.1:0-65696 GCA_034440615.1 Ashinkailepas kermadecensis
TGAATAACACCACTCAACCCTACAGCGATACACATTGAAGGATAATTGTTCGGGAGATGATAGTGTTCTCGATAGCAACGCAGGACCTGGCTGCTTTTTCGACCCTGAACGCACACACCGCCAACGGACACACGCTAACGACGCGGCCACATAACACATAGACCGCAGACTTCTGAAGCACCAGCTATGTAGCCGACACAAGGGACAATGTGGCGACGTAACACATGACCGCAGACTTCTGAAGCACCAGCTATGCAGCCGACACAAGGGATAATGTGGCGACGTAATACATAGACCGCAGACTTCTGAAGCACCAGCCACACAGCCGACACAAGGGACAATGTGGCGACGTAACACATACACCGCAGACTCCTGGAGCACCAACCACACAGGGGACACAAGGGACAATGTGGCGACGTAACACATAGACCGCAGACTCCTGGAGCACCAGCCACACAGCCGACACAAGGGACAATGTGGCGACGTAACACATAGACCGCAGACTCCTGGAGCACCAGCTACACAGCCGACACAAGGGACAATGTGGCGACGTAACACATAGACCGCAGACTCCTGGAGCACCAGCTACACAGCCGACACAAGGGACAATGTGGCGACGTAACACATAGACCGCAGACTCCTGGAGCACCAGCCACACAGCCGACACAAGGGACAATGTGGCGACGTAACACATAGACCGCAGACTCCTGGAGCACCAGCCACCCAGCCGACACACGGTCCGGAAATATTTGGCATGTAGTCCAAGTGTTTTCATTTCCTAGAAGGCATCGCTCGCCATTTAATTTCCAGCAATGAAAATTGACAATGCTCCTCGTCATAATGAGTCGATGGCTCCATTTAATTTCCAGCAATGAAAATTGACAATGCTCCTCGTCATAATGAGTCGATGGCTATCAGCATTTGCATAGCGACCCCACATGCGCCTCACCACCAGTTTGTCGATGGCTATGTTAAGATAATGCATCCGACCACTGACTGATCGCGTCTTCGTATTTATACCTTAGTACTTAATCTGTGCATACATGGGCTTCCCGTTGCAAATCACTTTAATCAGTCACATGAAAAAGCTGAGCCAGGCTCACATCTCTATTTCCAGAATGACTACACGAAATCACATTTGCAGACGCTGCAACAACCACGAAGAGTTGAGTGAGCAACTTTGCTGCCCAACATAAGCTGCCGGCTTAGTACAGCGCCAGATCCCAAGGTTCTTTAAGATTGAACGACGCCCAGGTATTCTTGTAGGTTGGCAGGCATGAACAGCCTCTCACTTGGGTAACTATAGCACACACGTGAAGCGCTTTCCAGCCTGGGGCCGTTTCATGCCGAGTGGTCCGATCTTACCACTTTGCCATTACCTCCCTAAATGCAATGACACCGGGTAGTGGGGACGGCATCGGATGGTTAACCGATAATGCGCTAAGAGACCCTGCAACATCGCATCTGTCGAGACGCGCATCGAAGACAACCTGGGTATGGAATATAGACACGATGCTATCGCTTTCGCTGCCGACACGCAGGCGGTGACATATCAGAATGTCCACAGCTCGTAATGTCCACAGCTCATAGTGTCCACAGGTCACAATGTCCACATGTTCATAGCTTCCACAAATCACAATGTCTACAGCTCATAATGTCCACAGGTCATAACGTCCACAGCTCACAGTGTCCACAGCTCGTAAGTACCACAAGCTCACAACGTCCACAAGTTCATAATGTCCACGAATTCATAATATCAACGCGTTTGTAATGTCCACAGGTCATAGTGTCCACAGCTCATAATGTCCACCGGTTCATAATGTCCACGAGCTCATAACGTCCACACGCTCATTGCGTTCACAGTTCATAACGTCCACAGCTCATAATGTCCACAGTTCATATTGTCCACAGCTTATAATATCCACAGCTCACAACTTCCACAGCTCGTAATGTCCACAGCTCGTAATGTCCACAGGTCACAATACCCACAAGTTCATAATGTCCACAGTTCATAATGTCCACAGGTCACAATGCCCACACCGTGTCCGCGAAAATATGCTCCGTGAAATCATTTTCGACCTTATCGTACTGGCGTGGCAAACCGGCAAATTTAGAGACCTCTAGTTCAACTCTAGTCAACAGATGGCAGGTCGATGAGTTCGTGCAAAATGCGGCAGGCCGTGGAATTCATACCAGATATGTGTCTTGTGATCCAAATTGGATATTTTTGTACCTTTGGTTTTGAGCCTGACATGTTTAGTCATTATCGATGGATCATAGAACGACCGACTATTGTCACTAACTTCTTAAATAAAATGTGAGCGAGTGTAGACCCATTGGTAGCTTTCCGATTCTCCTTCATATTGGTGGGGCGATCAAGGAGTCGACCCGCTAACTTTTTATTTCTAAACCGAATGGCATGAAATTTAGTGGGCATTATTGACGCTTGGGGACCTGTTCACGCTGAAAGATTCAAGATAATATCTCTTATGGAATGTAAGTTGCGAAATGGTTATTACGAACATCTACGGGAATCCACAAGCGTTTACGGGCAATTACGCATGTACCAGGGCCATTGCCAAAGTCTGCTGCACCTTTGAACGTTTGCGGTCCTTTATGTACGTCCACGGGCCCTAACGAACGTCTACACCAATACAACTAAATGTTAGCAAAAAATGAGTGAACAAACACAGTAAAATGCATAATTAACCAAATGCTTCGTAAACATCCCCACTCCTATAGCTCGGATGTATAGTTTTTCGAAAACAAATATATCAATATCTCTCTTCAACGAGTCAAAACACCGACCACAATCACAACCGAAGAATAACAGACACATAGGTAAGCACGCCATACGAGATTACTGCCCACATTTTCGTGCGCCTTTGGCGTGGACAAAACTAATCTTCCGATGCAGAAATATTGGTGAGCAATATTTTAACAGCGGTTCCTCTTCTGACGCCACAAGCACACAAAATTCACAAAAGTTGAAACACGACTTTAGCGCGATAAAATGTATGAAGCCTCCGGAGATCCAATACCACGTTGGTTGGAAATTAAGGTTGGGTTAGCAGTCAGGGAGTTCGAACAGAAAGGCGAAGGGATAAAATGATAAATGCCTATTTTAGGTAGATCCGGCTAGATTAGAAACGGTTATGCAACATTTACCGGAAAGGTGTACTAGGATATTTTTGCGGTGCTGTTAGATCTTCCACAAAATGTTGTCACTCCCCAGACACAAATTACATGTTGAGGTCATCCTGTGCTACTGACCTAGTGTCCCACTGACACTGGAAGTGATATTTAGCGCCGAAAGGCCATCATAGGGCATTGGCCTAAGCTCACTCTGAGATCAGCCATTCATATGTTGCACATTAGCAACGTCTTGCAACGATCTCATCGTTAACCTAGTTGTATGGGTACCGGCAATGAACCGGCGTGTTTGACTGGTGCCGGCACCGGTATCGAATTTCGGACAATTTCGGTCAACATTTCCTGGTGGCGGCAAAGTACCAGCATTGTCAGCCCGGCCACCACTCCGATACCGCGGGCACTATTTCGGTACCGGTTGCCGCAACTGTTGTACTAAAATTTTACCTTACTTTTGTGAATGTGGTTGGCGTTGCGATACGCCAGGTATATAACATTACCATATATTAATTGTATTACAACATTATTATAATATTTCCGGGATATTATATACGCCGTCATAGCCGCCGGTGTATACCCAGAGATAGGTATAGGAACATTGGCTAAGGCATAGGCAGGGGGACCGTGGGCGCCATGGCACCCCCCCCTCCCCCCAAACACTTTTCGTGAAAGCTTAGCATTAACCCCATGGCGGTGCATCTAAGAATCGAACCCAAAAGGCCAAGTTGTAAACAGCGAAGCAGGGTTTCTGAGGTTGGATAATTCCCCTGTCATTGACAGAACTCACGTGTCGGACCCCCACCCTCCACGCAACGGTGTCGCAATGATAATCAAACACAAACAACATTGAATAATAATCAGAATTAATGTGTTAATTAACGACGTTTTCAACTGCAATGGTTATTTAGCGTAGGCATCTCTCACGCCGTGCCCGCGAGGGGATAGGTCCTGCAGTTGGTAGCGGGATTCGAACCCACACAATATGGGGCACGGCCGTGAACAAAACAACAGTTGATGCATGTGCGCAAACGTGTAGACAACATTCGGTGCTAAATACAGGCTCACAAGCGTTGCTGGCACCTGGCCCGGGTTTCCCCATGTAATTATATGACCCATTGACCCATCACTCATGAGAAGCGACACAATTACCGTTTTCTTAAAACTCGACTTTGCGCGTATCCCCTAACCACATTCCATTCTCGCGTTCCGAGCACGCTGGACACACCCGACGACACTCCGTTGACCTCAGCCTTTTACTGGGGCTGCATATACTACATCTAGCTTGACCGCCACTTGCAGCATTTTGCTGGCTGGGGTAAGTTCATGATGAACCTCATATAGCAAACAAGCCACTCGCCAATGCAAGTCATCGACGTCTAATCGACGTCCTACCAGTCAACGGACCGCCGGTGGAAGTCTTCAGCTAAAGCTCAAAATCATCTCATCTAGCATAAACGCCAAATCAGTATTCTACGCCATCTAATCAGGTCGTTTGGTTGAACAAATGCATGAACATTGAACAAATGAAGAGCTTGAACCATCAGAACAAATTACGTCGGCCGAAGAGTGGTGGATAAAAAAAAACGTTGGTAATCCGTATTGGTATTGGTCATAACCACGTCCCAGAGATTACGGGTGACAGATCAGGATAGAAAGGGGAGACAACTCGGGTCTGAAGGGGAGAGGGACAAACCTGACATAGCCTGTTGTTTTTAAACTGAAAATTGGAGAGAGAGAGAGAGAGAGAGAGAGAGAGAGTATATATATATATATATATATATATATATATATATATATATATATATATATATATATATATATATCAATATGCTTGAAGATCTGCGCACTCTGTCTTGATTTTTTTCATTCAGGTGCCTTGCAGTGTCAGAGCTGATGATGATGACACTTTCAACCCCTCGCAAATTTGTGTTTGGCGAATGTCCGTGATCTGCAATCGTTATCTGGTTGATAAGCCAGCAGCAAAAGAGCAGTGCCCGCGCCGAGCGCCATATAATGGATGCTGTTCCTCAGAATGTATGGGAACCCCTCTTGGAAACAGGACTGGGGAGTCGTAGTCGGAGTTGGAGTCGTGTCGAAGCCATGCTACCCAGACTCAAGATGATTACAATGAAGGAAGCAGAGACCAAAGCCTCCGTGGTGCAGTGTTATGATATTTTTTAGTTGGTTGTATGTTGACAGCTAATGCCAAATGTTGGCATCTACCTCTCCCCCAGCCGTGCGAGGGTTAAGACAGAAAGACATTAAGATCAGTGCAACAATGAGCCACAGGAGTCATATGTGGCGGAACAGCAGGGACACGTGGATACCGTGCCGCATCTTAAATCTGAGAGGGGGTACCAATATTAAAATGTCCCCCTTAAATTTGAAAATACAGTCTCAAGATGTCACATTCGCTCATAATAAATATCCAAATTCGCTCGCCTTCGGCGCGCCAAATTGTAAAATATCTCTCATATTTTGCGGCATGACAGGCAGGCCACAATTGGAGTCAATGGAGTTCCAAACAGTTGTTTGTTTCGTATCGCGCTACCCAGTTGATCTTAAGGCAAGGCCTACATAATATGCTTTGAAGGAAGCGGGCCAATCTTTTATGAAGGGGTTCTTCATGATTGTTGCGAGTAAGACCACAAAGCGAGGAAGCCTTACTTGAAATATGGCAAATTTAAACTTGAGCGACCCGGCCCAGCCCAGCCCGATCGCAAAGCTGATTGCAAGGGTATATATCTTTACTACTTTACTGCTACTATCCGGTGCTGAAAAACTTCAAAAGAAATGAATGTTCGCCGTATAAGTCCGAAGCAAACTTCTCATTCACTTCAATTGAGCGGAGTTGACTTAGACTCTGAATCACAAGAAGTGGTGTCTATTCCAATTCCATTCCACCTAAGGGCAACTTTTACAAGTTTGGTGGACTCCATGCCTAACTCCGGCTGCCCAAAAATGGTCAGATTAGACTCCGACTCCGAATCCTGAAAATTATGCCATATTCCGGGTTCGACTCCAGCCATAATTATACGCACGAAGCGATGTGCTATGGTTATGCAGTGGGCACATTCCATTTCTTCGCACGTCAGAAATTCCATAAATGTATTATTAATTGCAGTGAAAGCTGAAAGCATATTTCACATAATAAAGGCATCATTCACCTTTAAGCACTTGCTAACCATTTAGAGGACTGATTGCAGCAGGAAGGAATAATAAAGATAAAGCAATCTCATAGTGTGCACAGAATAAAACATGACCTTCAATACACCAGGAGGTACTGAGTTTGAATGCAAGAACAATGACACAGGTTATATTATAGTACTCAACGTTTCGGACAGTTGCCAGCGTCAGGAGTGATGCTCTAAAAAAATGGATAACGGCAAAACCCGTGACAAAATACACGTGAAGTACAGAAAAGTATCCTCAGTGCTACAGACACTCACAAAAAACTCACAACGAACCACAAATAGGGAAGTATTATCCACCGGCACACCATTAAGTCAAAGCAGATAACCTACTCTAAATCGTACTGGAAAAAGCTGGAACCGGAAACAAAGCCAGGCGTTCAGTATTAAATCCTCTCTGAGGGAGAGTGAGTCAAATCTATTTTAAAGCCAATATTTCCTCAGGGTACCTATGCAATCAGATAACCTACTCGTAAATGAGCCGGAAACATTGCTGGGTGTCTTGTACTAAATTATCGCTGAGAAAGTATGAGCCGGAAATATATTTAGGCCAATATTTCCTCATGCCACCTTAACAATCAGATAACCTGGTACTAATCCCTCAGAGAGGATTTAGTACTAAACGCCTGGCTTTGTTTCCGGTTACAGCTTGTTTACAGTGTGATTTAGAGTAGGTTATCTGTTTTGACTTAGAGGTGTGCCGGTGGATAATGTTTTACTATTTGTGGTTCGTTGTGAGTTTTTGTGATTGTCTGTAGCACTGAGGAGGCTTTACTATATTCCACGTGTATGTTGTCACGGGTTTTGCCGCTGTAATTTTTTTTTAAACATCACTCCTGACCAAGGTTGTATAAACAAGATAGAATATTCCGCTCCAAAAAGGGGTGCGAGACATTAGTGCCCAAAAAGCACTGGGTGACATCATCCGGCTTGCATATGTGCTGACTATCCGAGGTTGCGATTCAGCATTGTCTGTGGTTGCCATTATGGAGCATTGTTATGGTAATAGGTGAAGTCCTAAATAAAATAGATAAAGTCCCAGCAGACGTTCGGAATGCAAATACAAAAAGAAAGGAATGCGTTGATATCGCCGGATGTTGCGCAATTTGCGAGACTTTTAACTGTAATAATCACATCCGCCACCGCTCCGCACTATCATGTCAGCCAGGCTGCGAGTTTGTTTACATCGTTGAGATCGGATGCTATAGTTCTACACACTGCACGCCGTCTGACGTCACAAGTATTGGCCAATGTGCCCCACTTTTGCTTGTGTTATACAACCGGAATTCACCCCCCCCTGCTCCTGACGCTGGCCACTGGCCGAAACGTTGAGTACTATAATATAACGTGTGTCTTTGTTCTTGCATTCAAACTCAGTACCTCCTGATATATTGAAGGTCGTGTTTTATTATGTGCACAATATGTCGAAACCCCAGGAACATCTTAGAGACATTCTTCGCCGTATTAAAACCATCTCGATCATCCAAACTGCTGCGCAGTGCGGATGCGACCGAACTAGGTCTCAAAATTGCGGAGTTAACTTGAATTTCATGTTGGTTAGCAAGCTGTAAAACAACTGACGGAATTAAATTACTATATCAAATAACCAACCCTGACAGTGGCCGACACTTTCCACAGCAGGTCGATGCTCATGTGCCTTGCATATAGTGCCATGTATTTGAAGAGTATTGCAACGATGTTTTTTATTCGAAAGTTTGAAACCTATAATTATTGTTCAAATCAGGTATTTTGTTCCCAGTCAAACCCATCAAGACTCTGGCTACGATTGGCGACTCAACTACTCCTACTCCGACTCCAACAATTTTTCAAGTGAGTCGACTTCACCATAAAGCCGCCAAATTTTGGCTGATTTCTGAGTCAATTCATACTCCGATCGGAATGAAGAACAAGCCTAGTAAAAAATTACATGATGTGCTTTTTATATGTACATCGAAATCACCTGTTGACTTTAACGTCCTAAACAAACTTGGCAGAGATGTTGCGGCGAGTACATGACTGAGGAAATAATGGTACCACTCGATAGCTCGTACTTGTACTTGCGCCACTTTAAGTATTAGCTCATTAGATCCAATTGGTCCAAATAATGCAATAGACGTTATGATTCGGGGTATAAATTCGCGCGCCAGTCATGTTATATATAAAGCTGCGCTACTTTAGTTGTCTCTGCTGAAGTGTTAAAAATAAATGCCGAAAAATAACGGAACTTTGGACTGCATGATTTAAGTGGCCAAATCCCAGAAGAGTAAGCATTTATGATAAGTGTTCTGACGTGATATTTTACGTTTCGCGTCAAATTATCTGACACAGTGGCCATGCTCCTTATCGGGAAAAAAGTACGCCTCCCGTAGCTATCGGACCTGCGTGATATGCTGAACCTGGAACCCAGTGCGCCTGGCAGTCGCTATATCACAACAGGACCGGCGTTCTGTATCCACCAGAGCACGCATGCCGCTCGAAGGCATCAACTTCGAAGGCCGAAGGCCGGTCCATAAAGTACATTATATATGGTCTTGAAATATTTATACATTGCTGAAAACGGAAAATTGGTCCCCGACCATTCCGCACTCCACACCTGCGTAAGAAGTTGCAGCTCCGTCCCCCGTCAAAAGGTGGGATCTGGATGCACCGTAGTTGGGATGAAGGAATGTTTGCGAAAAGAATCATCAAGTGTGTAGACGTCATGGGTGCAGAATGAAGTGGATATAATCTGTATATCACGTTTTGGCGTAGATTAGGTCATATGACAGACCCTCCAATACATTTTGAGAATAAATTGAGGTGCCCCCCCCTCTTAACTGAGGTCATTCCGCTGCCACTGGCAGGGGCTCTTCTTGGTTGCACTCCGTGGACACAATTAACTAGTTAATGACCAAATTTGTTAATTAGCTTTCCCGGGAATGCTGAAAATGAACCTCTCTAATCCTTATAATGCTTGCCTGAGCTGTTTTTAAAGATGTCCAGGGTACTGCTACTTACAATGGAGTTTGATAGCTGATTCAAATGTTCAACTACCCTGTTGGTGGAGAATGACTGTCTTAACCTTGTCCTGCTATGGTTAACTTTAAGTTTAAATTGATGACCTCTAATTGCATACTTTCTATTTGTTATTAATGTTGTTCATCTCCGTATTATTATACAAAGAAAGCTAATGGTAGCCTGCATTCAAACAATCTCTGGCTTCACATATTACCTTGATGTATATATTATATATATATATATATATATATATATATATATATATATATATATATATATGTATATATGGGCTATATATATGGGCTTTATATATTATATATATATATATATATATATATATATATATATATATATATATATATATATATATATATGTCCGGAACGGGCATGCGCCCCATTATGAACATAAAAGAGCCCTGGCTGGGCACAGGCTCAATATCCACGGGTCGGTCTTGTCCTGGTTATTGTTTTGAAGAGCCCGTAGCACTGATGCCAACTGGGCATTAGGGTGTAGTAGGCCAAAGCCGGAAGGGTTGAATCCCATCAGGAGGGGCTGCGTCCCTCCTGAGATGAGATTTAAAGCACATGTAGCAGGTAAAATTAAGGATAATCTAACAAAGGTTCCAAACTTTAACAGGGCAGACTTTGATAGCATAAGAGTGACTTTAGGTGACATTAGATGGGAAGAAAAATTCTGCAATTTGAATGCCTGCGAAATGTGGGAAAAATTCAAGTCTTACTTAAGGGAAGCTCAGATGAGACATGTGCCCCAAAAGCAAAGGCACAAAATACAAGTAGGAAAGCCGGCATGGCTTACACCAGATTTGAAAAGAGCAATTAAGGCTAAGAAGGATGCATTTAGAATGTTGAAGGAAGCTTCAACTATCATAAATCTAAGGAGGTATCAAAAAGCTAGAGATGCTGTGAAGCAGAAAACCAGAGCAGAAAAGCGAGCAAAAGAATTGGACTTGGCTAGAAACTGTAATGGAGATAGCAAAAAGTTCTTTAATTTTTACAAGCTGCATAAAGTTTCTAGCACAGTGGGTCCACTGGAGGTGAACGACACAATATTGAGTGAAGATGTTCAGATGGTTGAGGAGCTGAGCAAACAGTTTAAATCAGTATTTACAGTGAAAGATATGACCAATCTGCCAGCCGTAGATCATGGGTCAGTGACAGGGGATAGGATAAGTGATGTTGACTTGATTGATAGTGATGTTGTTCTCAATCATATCAGGAAAATAAAGTCAAACAATGCAGCAGGACCTGCTGAAATTTATGCTAGGCTACTGCGTGAAGCTGAAAAGGAACTGGCAATTCCACTTAGTGTAATATTTTGTAGATCAGTTTCACAAAATGAAATTCCAGAAGATTGGAAAATGGCAAATGTAGTTCCAATTTTCCAGGAAGGCGAAAGAGGGAAAGTTGAGAACTATAGACCCGTAAGTCCCACATCCCTAGGCTGCAAGATACTTGAATCAATTATCAAGGATATAATAGTTAGTTTTCTGGAGGGAAACCGATTGATTCAAGATTATCAGCATGAGTTTAGAAAAGGTCGATCATGTCTCACAAATCTCTTGGACTTCTTTAATTTTGCTACAGACCAGTTTGATCGATGACATCAGGTTGATGTAGCATGTCTTGATTTCAGTAAGGCCTTTGATAAGGTGCCCCATAAACGGTTAATGATGCAGTTTCCGGTCCATGGTATTGCAGGTAGCCTTCTAAAATGGATAGAGTTATGGCTTTCAGACAGGCAGCAGAGAGTGATGTTAAATGGTACAAAGTCATCATGGCAAGACGTCCTAAGTGGAGTCCCCCAGGGGTCAGTACTGGGACCACTATCGTTCATTATATTTGTAAATAACATCGAAAGTGGCCTAAGCAGTATGGTTTTGAAATTTGCCGATGATTTGAAAGTCTTTAGGGCTATCACAGGGCAAAATGAGGGCCTCACTACAGAGGGACTTGGATGAGCTGGTGAAGTGGTCTGAAAAGTGAAAAATGAAATTTAACTCTGATAAGTGTAAAATCATACATGTAGGTAGACAGCATATCAGGGATCCATACTTGATGGGTGGCCAAGTACTAGCTGTGACTCAACAGGAGAAGGATTTAGGTGTTATTTTGCGCACAAAATTGGAGGCATCAGAGCAGACTAAAGAAGCTAGGAAAAGAGCACTAAGAATGCTTGGGGCAATAAATAGGAATGTATCGTACACAAGTGAAGAAATCATCAGGAAGCTTTACTGTGCCTATGTCAGGCCGCATTTGGAATACTGTGTCCAAGCTTGGTCCCCTAGTTATGAAAAAGATTGTTGGCTTTTAGAGAGAGTGCAAAAGAGGGCTACAAAAATGGTTAGGGGGTACAAGCGCCTTCGGCCCTTGCTCCGCTGCGGTAAGACACAACAATTGGCGTTGGTTTCATGTCAATCGGTCACATGGTTCGGCGGCTATGCCCATTTTAGTGGAATTCATTTCCCTGCTCCCGAATATTTATATTTACAGAATCTGTCCTGCGGAGGTGTCACCGCTGAGAAAGCGCGCGCACCCCATCGTTTTTTCGACGGCTGGCGAAATTCGTGGGAACGGGTGGTCAGGCCGGCTCCCAGCTTGAAGCGCAAACTGCCGGCGAAAAATGTCGTCTGGTAAGGGTTGCGGGCATCAACGATTGCAACCAAATTATTTGCGATGGGGAAAATCCGAAGGAACCGTGGGCATCACAAAGCTTGGGCTATCTGCGCATGCAACTTTCTCCCCGAAATGTCATCGGGCAGTGGTGTGGGGACAGTGTAAAGCGGAGCTGGTAAACATCTTACGACCGGGCCCCCGGGCGGCCGGGCCGATGGCCGGATGTGGCAAATCGTCGGTTGTGCCGGGCAGCCGATCAAAATATCACAATAACTTTAATTATGTCAGGTATATTGTCTTACTATTTTTAGCGTGAGCAAGTCCCAATGCATCGATTGCGTCCACCAAGTTACATGTCATTCGGATCAGAAACAAGAAGTTAGCGGGTTGGTTTCTAGAACCCGCCACCAATACGAAGGAGGATTCGGACGTCACCAATGCGAGGGTTAAGACTAGATCCCATTGCATTTAAGAATTTAGCCACAAGAGTAGGTGCATTTACCTACTATGCATCGATATTAACTAAGAAACGTCAGGCTCAAAATAAAACGTAAGCCAATATCCAACTCGGATTACGAGAAACATCTTGAATGAATTCATCGTCCTGCAGCATCTCGCGCGAATTGATCGACCTGCCATCTGTTAACAAGAGGTGAACCAGAGGTTTCTACGTCTTCCCGTTTGCCGCGCCGTCAAATGCGATAAGGTCGAACATGATTTCACGTAGCATATTTTCGCGGGAACGGTGTGGACATTGTGGCCTGTGGACGTTATGAACTGTGGACATTATGAACTTGTGGGCATTGTGACCTGTGGACATTACGAGCTGTGGACATTACGAGCTGTGGAAGTTGTGAGCTGTGGATATTATAAGCTGTGGACAATATGAGCTGTGGACATTATGAGCTGTGGACGTTATGAACTGCGAAAATAATGAACGTGTGGACATTATGAGCTCCAGCTCGTGGACATTATGAGCTGTGGACAGTATGACCTGTGGACATTATGAACTCGTTGATATTTTGAACTCGTGGACATTATGAACCTGTGGACGTTATGAGCTTGTGGTACTTACGAGCTGTGGACACTGAGCTGTGGACATTGTGACCTGTGGACAGTGCGAGCTGTGGACATTATGACCTGTGGACATTATGAGCTGTGGACATTGTGAGCTGTGGAAGTTATGAACATGTGGACATTGTGACCTGTGGACACTATGAGCTGTGGACATTATGAATTTGTGGACACTGTGACCTGTGGACATTATGAATGCCCCCCACGCAGCCAATGGCGGGGCCAAAGCCATTTGCCCCTACCTCGATGTCACCGTCCCTGATCTACAGTTGAACAGCACCAAACCCCATCCCTCCTTCATCGTCGGCCTGAAGATGAAAATTGCATAAAGCAAAGGCCCGACAAAATGACTGGTGAGCCAAACGGATGCATGCAAAAAGGCAAATGCGATCGCTAAGGTGTACGTCGTCCCGACCAGGTTGGTTGGTTATTAGGGTTTTAGGGCGTATCAACTGCATTGGTTATACAGCGCCCATCGTCCCGACCAGCATCAGGTCTGTCGTGTAAGCGGCACACACCACATTTGCATCACGAAGTTTGCACGGCATACATCGCCGGTCAAACAAGTCGCTGGCATTTCATACCCTCCTCACTAAGGGAGAGAAATCATTGCGGGCCATGCAGTCAGTTAGAACGTGAAAAATACATCTGTCTAGTTCCGGTGGGTCATGGCACACGCCATAGACCAATGTCCAATGCAATAGCCACTCCCTGTGTCTCAATCATCGGCAGTGGTCACGCGCAGTGGTCACGAGGCACCCGCAGCCCATCGGCAGTGGTCACGCGCAGTGGTCACGAGGCACCCGCAGCCCATCGGCAGTGGTCACGCGCAGTGGTCACGAGGCACCCGCAGCCCATCGGCAGTGGTCACGCGCAGTGGTCACGAGGCACCCGCAGCTCATCCCGCGACCACGCACTATCTAAAGGCGCACATATACCATTCAACAACTGGGCTTAGATAATCTTGTTCCCATTTAATCCGGGTAATATATGCTTTGCCGTCGATAGCACTTCAAAAGATGTTGCTATTGAGCCAGGGTCGATTCATAACATAGGTGCATGTTTCAGATAAAGGTCGTTCTACAATTATTGTGCTCGTTCTGTGGTTTACGATGCACTTTATGCACGATCACGGCTGTTGGCGCGGCCCACACTGTTTCGCAGGTGGGACGCGGGATTGGGAAATGTCCCGAATGGTGCGAGTGTTGAACCCGGGATCTTGGTATCCAGAGCTCAACACTATCCCCTCAGCCAACCACCTCCTCCCTCCCCCGTCGCTCTACAATGCGCACATTTCCGTGCACGTTCAAAGATCACAGACACATAGCATACAAAGGTCCAGCTTTGCATTAGAACAGATCATGTATGTACAATGGTAGAACAAACGAAAAGTGAAAGAATACAAATATAGAATTGAGTTTCCCACTTAACCTTTCTGCCTGGAAGGTCGCAGGTTCAATACTCTCACCACTCGGAACATTTCCCAATCCCGTGGCCCACCGGCGAAACAGTGTGGGCGGCGTCATTAGCCGTGATCGTGCAAAAAGTGCGTCGAGAGCCACCCCATAAACAAACAAACCTTTCTGCCCGGCGTTTGGCGGCGCCGCCGCCCATGCGCTGGCGGTCAGCCGGTTCACCTGAGGTGTCTCGCCACAGCCGGCGGCACCCTTCCGCCACACGTGTCACCGGTAATGTGCGGCGTGCCACGCGACCACACGTGCTGGCAGGGCCGGCGTCGCGCCGACGACAGCAATTACGGCGGTCCAGCGGGGCGATGAGCGACCGCACACTGGGCAGCACTAGGTGTCGCTCGATAGCAACAGAACGGCCCCACCGCAGGGCGACACGTGCTCTACTGCACATGCATGTCCGACACGTCCGACAGGTGACATGGTGCAATGAACGCCTAGCTCGCGCCGGATATGCAGCGACCACCTGGCCACGCACTGGGGCACAAGCTGCCGTGGGTGCAGTACGCTCCCGGGACGCGCTACAGCCTGCACTGCCTTTTTATCCTGCAGTGTTCTTGCCCACTCACCCAGTTATTAACATCGGATGCAACGAGGATATATTGCCCCATAAAAATCGAATGTTTTATCGACATTCAACCACTCCCCAGCAATTATGGAGGCGGTCCAAAGGTAACTATTGAAGGAAGATGACAAGGTGTATTCTCCCCGTCCAAATTAAGCTGGTAGTGTTCCAGAACTACGGGTTCGGCAAAGAGAAACTCTATAACTATCCGCCCTCCAAGACCATGGCATGCATTTTGATATTTGCTACCAAATACGTCCATCAGATGAAGCTTGGTCCATCAGATGAAGCTTGCACACCGCGATATAATCCTGTGATAAGCAATGGAGCAATGACTTTGCTTGCTGAAGTAGGCCGCATCCCGGTATGGTGCAATTGCGGCCAAGAAAATAGGAATTTAGTTAGTTCTTTGGGTTTTAGGGCGCCTCGACTACTGAGGTCATTTTGCGCCCATAAGAAAATAGGAACAAATGCTGAGACGAGGCGCGTGCTATCCATGTCAGCAGGTGGTGCTTTGTGCACCCGCAGATGCAATAACACCGCGATGCTGATCCGCTGGGTGACCCCGCCGCCGTGCTGCAGGGCCACCGTCGGCACTTGGTCCGGCTGTGGACTCAGTGAGGGCACTGTGCCACTCGGCTGGCTGCCCGGCACCAGCAGGCGTGCAGTCGGATCAGCGATAAGGCTGCGCCGTGGCCCGCCGCCAACTGCAACCAGGGCTCTCGACAACTCCTCCTCGGACCGGCCAGAGGCTGTTCAACGCTAGCATGACGTTCCGGGTCGGGGTTCGGAGCGGATTCCGCCTCTGGTTCTGGTATGTATATGGGGGGGGGGCACATCCACACTGGGGATGACGGGTCCGCCACGCCTCCTTTGGAAGCACCGGTTAAGCCACACTTATATACGAGGCAATGCACTCCTCCGATGGTGTGAACTTATGGAACAAAATGATACACATCGATTAACACTTTTTGCCGACGAAAATATTCAAAACTAAACAGGCTGTAAAATCAGACGCAGCAACACATCCAAGATAAATCCATAACCGTCAAAACAGATCCCAAACAAATCCAAGCGGAAAGCGTTGCGGTTCGACACTGGACGCGGCAGTCACTATGTCTGCTACGACAGTCGTGGCGCACGTCGACTTCACGGCAGACATGTTTGCTACGACAGTCGTGGCGCACGTCGACTTCACGGCAGACATGTTTGCTACGACAGTCGTGGCGCACGTCGACTTCACGGCAGACATGTTTGCTACGACAGTCGTGGCGTGCGGCGACTTCTAGCAGTTTCGACCGCGGCTCCACCCGCATAAACGGCCCTCTCCGATCTCGTTGGCCACGGGCCAGCCAAAATACTCGGGAACATCATCTCGGCGAGGAGAGCGAGGCGCAGCGAAGATCACGTCCGACACTTCCGCACCATCCGGTGTGAGGTGTAACAACTCAGATGGGACGATCCGGTGTGGTGTGTAACACCTTAGATGGGTCGATCCGGTGTGGGGTGTAACACCTCAGATGGGACGATCCGGTGTGGTGTGTAACACCTTAGATGGGACGATCCGGTGTGGTGTGTAACACCTCAGATGGGACGATCCGGTGTGGTGTGTAACACCTCAGATGGAACGATCCGGTGTGGGGTGTAACACCTCAGATGGAACGATCAGGTGTGAGGTGTAACACCTCAGATGGACCGATCCGGTGTGGGGCGTAACACCTCAGATGGGACGATCCGGTGTGGTGTGTAACACCTTAGATAGAACGATCCGGTGTGAGGTGGAACATCTCAGATGGAACGATCCGGTGTGGGGGTTTAACACCTCAGATGGAACGATCAGGTGTGAGGTGTAACACCTCAGATGGACCGATCCGGTGTGGGGTGTAACACCTCAGATGGGACGATCCGGTGTGGAGTGGAACACCCCAGCATTTCATCTGGGGGGGGGGGGCATGTATGGTGAGGAACACATCAGATAGAAGGGTCATCAGTGGGGTGAAGTACATAAGTAAGGAGCATCGGGTTATAGCTGAAGCAATCAGTTGGGTCATGTACCTCCATGGACGGGTCGGAGGAGTGGTCACCAGTTTATCAAAGGAGGGACCGATTAAAGATTTGATCGTAGTTATCAGGTCCAGCATCTGGGACAATTCAGACGATAAACTCACCGGGCTGCCGGCGCAATCAGGCCAAGTGTGTGGATAAGCTCCGACGATAAACTCACCGGGTTAGCAGCATGATCAGGCAACTGTGTGGGTAAGCTCAGACGATAAACTCACCGGGCTGCCGGCGCAATCAGGCCAAGTGTGTGGGTAAGCTCAGATGATAAACTCACTGGGTGCTGGCGCAATCAGGCCAACTGTGTGGGTAAGCTCCGAAAATCAACTCACCGGGCTGGCAGCGTGATCAGGTCAGGGTAAGCTCCGTAAGCTCGGTAGTCTAATGAAGTTCCGGAGATGAACTCACCGAGCTGGGGCTCCGTCCTCCCACACCCGCCGACAATGGCGAGTCGTGTGAGGCGACTGGAAACACAACAGTGAAGCCATCAACGAGCTGGTGAACTTAAACACAATACACTGATGAGCGTCAATAAATTCGTAATACGATTAACGTGGAACTCCAGCCAACATACCAACTGTCCACCACCTTTTCCGGAACATCTCCGGAGCTTGCACACAACAGTACGTATCGCCCTTCACTAGTCGCGAGCGATGGAGAGATCTGAGAGATTCGACTTCCGCAGATAACAAAAGTTCATCTGAGCAGCTCAACCCGACCCGGCCTGGCCCGACCCGATCGTCACGCTGTGCAACTTGTTGCGGCGTTTCAAGCCATACTTTTTTCATCCAAAATTAAACCTGGTATTTTTATTGATTCTGGTATTTATTGAACACCATTCACCACCTTTCAGACAAGCGTATTTTTTGGTTGAACGAAAAGGCTTCATGGCGGACCTTAGCTAGTGCGACCCAGCTGGCACCACTTATGGGCCAGCGAACCAGCCAGTCGGTCTCCGGTTATGACGTCATGAATCGCGGGCCGCGCGACCCGAGGACGTGCGACCAATGTCAGTCCGATGGAGGGCGCCGTGCGGTTAGCTCAGACGACAAACTCACTCGTCATATATATGCTAATTCCACAATTCGACATAGTGCACACGAGTTGCTGTTACGTATACCATATTCGGCAGATGAGCTTGATTTTAGCAAGATTGAAGTGAATTTCGACTGAATCAGATTGTTCTTTTTAATTTATTATGAATGCGTATACGTCGAAATTGAAGGCACTGCTTCGGCAATCGTGTTCCTCTGCCAATATGGAGCACATATCTCAATTTGAATGCACTGAGACGAATTGTCTAAATGGGTATCAAGTATTTCTGTAAGTCTTGCACTTGGTGGAAAATTGGACGCAAAAAGGTAAGTGTTCACTGACTGCCAAGAGTGCAGTTACTGTCGGGCCACTGGCCACTTGCTGTTGGATGGTGTCCGAGGCTGTGTCTGCAGCAGGGGAGTCACATCTCGCCTTCGCTCGAACAGCCGCAGTGCCTCTAACGGAGTCTTTTACTGGTACGAGAGAAGAGATATTTGCATATAACCAAACCGGCCGATTACACATGACACCTGGTCGCGGTCCATCTGCACACCTGGTCGCGGTCCATCAGCACACCTGCACGGCTGCTGTCATGCCTCAGCTACCAATCTACACCTGCGTACCTTGTGGCGGGACGGTGCTGGTCTGGCGGTACGACGCTGCCGGCAGCGGTGGTGTGGCTGTCCGAGAGGACAGCGTGGCACGGCCGCCGTCCTGGGCCGCTGGACCGCGCTCGTGGTCCACCCAGACCGGCTGTTGGTGGTCGTAGTCGGCGTGCTCGCCGTGGTCATGCCCCGTGTGCTCGCTGTGGTCGTGGTCCACGTGCTCGTCACGGCCTCGCTGACCGTGCTCGTCGTGGTCCGGCCCACTATGTTGGGCGTGATCGTCGTGGTCTGGCCCACTATGTTGGGCGTGCTCGTCGTGGTCCGGCCCACTATGTTGGGCGTGTTCGTCGTGGTCCGGCCCACTATGTTGGGCGTGCTCGGCGTGGTCCGGCCCACTATGTTGGGCGTGCTCGGCGTGGTCGTGCTCCCCATCTCGGTGGCCGTCGTGGCCTGGACAGTCAGCACGATGGTTGTGATCTCCAACACCGAGCACGGCCAGCAGCCGCTCCAGGCCGGCCAAGGTGAGAGCTCCGTCGCTGCCGTACGTGCTCTCCAGTCGCGACAGGTACTGACGGCTCACCCGGCTCGCCACGCTCGGCAAGGTCGGGCTCAGCTGAGGATCGCTAGTCGAGCCAACTGCCGAGGGCGCGACCGGTTGACCGACCAACATCGTGACCAGCACCACGGCGGCCAGGATCATCGTCATGGTAGAGCAGCGGCCGCTGCGCTGAACTGGGCGCGGCGATCAGGCGACAGACCTACAACCGGACCATACACCCATTACATTCATTCGTGCGCGGTCACATCGGTTAATATTAGTGAAACAATTGGAGGTATAGTGGCTCTTTTGTGTCAAAAAGGCATATGGATTTTTACACCTCTTACTGGTTTTAAAGAGGAACTAAACTTACTCGTCATTACCAGCTCTGTGTTCGGGGCGAGACTTGGATGTCACGTTACATTTCATGCCTGCAATAAATATAAAAAGTAGCGTTATATGTACACCAGACAAACTTATAGGATATATACACATGTACTCCCATACGCAGAACACGTGCGAGAAACAATCACTAGGTAGACTGAGCCATTTCCAAAAGGCTTCCCCCGCGAGGGATCAACGATAACACATGCATACGGGTCTCCCGTTTATCTGAACTACCCTGGGGTTGATAATTCAACAAAATACAGAACATTCACAAAAACTAAATGCATAACCATGGATTTGATCAGGACTAAATACAGTCGTGTGATGGACGATTGTCTACCATAACACCACTCTTTTCAGAAAATTGATCTTTCGCATCATAGAATAGCCATTTAACCCTGGCCTGCCAATCATAATTCGACAGCCTTCCTACCCGAGGATCCTACCCATCCTCACCATCTGTCCCCCCGGAGAGAAGCCAGCAGCCTCCGTGCCGCGAACTTTTGTAGAACTTTGGGTTCTTTTACGACGCATTCAACCGCTAGGTCATATAGCGTCGCCAACCTCTCACGTCGATTGGTCGCGGGTGGACTCGGTAATGCCGTCGGTTGTCAGAATCGAACCCACGATCTTGCGATCAAGAGTCCGACGCTCTACCAACTGAGCTACCGCGACCCCCTTATAATGTTGTAGTTAGTTCCTCCGGTTTACGGCCACTTCGATAAAAAAAGTGATCATGTAGCGTTCATGTTTATGCGTCAGAGTCTAGCAAAAGATGTTCTAGCCCTGAGTATATCACATCAAAGCGGATATCCTTCAGGGTCGAAATATGCCTCCAGAGTTAAATATTTTCGCATCATCCACCAGCACGTTTCCATATGTAAAGTTCCGTGTGTTATCTCCATAACACAGCCTACGCTCCCTTGCGAAATGTTGGCAATTAAACAGGCATGTCGCACCGTCGGAATCATGGTTGGAGATCCTGGGTGAGTCGGGGAGGGGGGGGGAGACCCCGTCCCCCGACCCATTCGGGATCTCCAGACCTCCCCGTCCCCGATCCACCCGGAACCCCACCCCGGTTTGGTACCCTGTTACTATGTCATTTTTAATATTCAAGCTGAAAATGTCTTGAAAATGAAGACTTTGACCCACTTGGCTTCGTGAGAGACCTCCAGCCTGGTGAGATCCCCCGACAGTGCAAACGGCGAGGTTTTCTTCCCAGCACAGAAGGCAATGGGTGGGTAGCATAGGTGTGTGATACATAGCAGAATTGCCAAGATGCTGGCATAAACTGGTAAATACCAGGGACCAGGCAAAATGTTTTCTGTCAAGACAACCTTGTGCAAGAGACCATGACAGGTTTGTGATTATGGACCTGATGGTTCAAAAGATACCACAGATACAAGCCCAGTTTGGTCTGCTGCGGGGCTAACCGTTTTTGCCAACAAATGTTTATTGCTGGTTCAGCATATTAACACGGCAAAAATTCGTTTTTGCCAGCATTTTGCCGACCCTTATACATAGGTGTGGCTGATATATTTCCGCAAGTCGCGTTGGCTTTCCCTGCCGGGCGCGCCTTTCGGCTTTCTGCCTCTGGAGTTTCACGTCCAGGATTGCTAAAGATCTGAGGGTGTGCCGACAACGTCGGTGCGGAGGTCGAAATTATCGGCGGGTTAGCCGGAGATTTAGATGGTTGGGACCGGGAAGTGGTAGGAAGGAATGACATGGAGGTGCTGGAAACTGGGAGGAGGGCACGGGATGATTGGTCTTGCATGGCAGAGACATTGCGGGCTTATACGTCTGTTGGGCCTGGGTCATTCGACACCCCTCAAAGCGGTACTTATGAGCTACGACCGTCGTTTGCACTTCTGATGTCACCGAGGGTGAATCAGCCATGGGCATAGCTTCAGTACGCTTTGTGATGTTGATATCAAACTAGTCGCCTTCTCAGGTGAACAATGCTAGTCCGTAGCCAGGTCACATCGCTATCTTCGTATAGAAAACATATGGATGGGCTTCCCGTACACTTTCCGGGCTTGGAAAAAAGACAAGACAGGTGCCTGGCGGACTTTATGGCTAAGACTTCCTCCTCATTAACATACGCTGGACAAGAGCGATCGAGTTAGTTAGTTATTTGAGTTTAAGGGCGCTTCGACCAAAGTGTGATCAGAAGGATGGGCGCGGCACATGACAACATTGCCCTGAAATTCTGAAATTTTAGTAGAGACCCATACTTTGACATCACTTCTTCTTTTTGACATCACTAAGTGCTATTTTTTTTATCTACAGGCTATGAGCGATACTTGCGTCTTTGAGAGCGCGTATGGCTTCTGGTAGCAGTACTGCCGACTGATAAAGGCAGCAGATACACTACTGACATGATCACCATCATCAAACAATAAACAAAGGTCATAGAAAGTAGCCCATCGATAGGAATTCCATATACATTTGCACATTTTTTGTATAAAGTCAGTTGGATTTTTGACACCACCCTCCTGCACTCCATTGTACACAAAAAAAACTCATTTTCAGGACACCGCCTGACGATGACCACTGTTCACGCACCTCGATTCCCTCGAGTTATATCAGTCTCACATGAAATATAATTAACCACATCTTCCCCATGTTGCGTGGGCTCAACAATGTTGGGTGGTGTGACCGTACCGCTGACATAGTTAACATTACATGATATTGGGAGCATATATTTTGACTTTAACTTGAATGCAACCAACATATATTGTGACAGGTAGGTCTGTAAAGTTTAAAGTTAAAATGATCCTATTCGTTGGTTGTATGTCACTTCCACGTCGCATTTCAATCAGCTGCTCGTGATGGGAGTGCTCGCAGAACTAAATATCGTGAGAATCATAAAAGGAGAAGACTGTGGAGAAAATCCCCATGAGAGATAACTGTGGCCAATTTCACTATTGTTTTTGTACTCACACAGTTTGCTAACAGTGTGGTGGTGGTGGATTTGTGCTTTATGGCGCGTCGACTGCATTGGTCATTTTGCGCCCATTAACAAACAGTGTGATGCAAATCACAAACTGTGTTAAATCAAGTTTCACAAAGGTCTTGCTCTGTAATGACAAAAATTGTAATCCTGGCAGGATGTTGCGAGTGTATTACAAACTGTGTGATTTTACAATGCCTTTCAGTAAAAAAAGAACACAGATATTAGAACATATTATTTATTTACAATAATGATTAAGGGAAGAAATTCTGACAAATTAACAATGTAACGAAGAATTAAGATACATAAGACCGAACGATAGAAAATACGATAATTCATTATAAACAGTTTCCTTCAATGCAATAAACCCTTGATAGGAAAATCAGCTGACATCCCAGCAGGCCGAGAATCCCCCCACCCCCTGGATTCTCGGCCTGCTAATGTATATGCTTCATTATCCTCAATACAGGAGCGGATACAGAGGGCACTGGGGGCATGTGCCCCCAATGGAAATTTGCGCTCCTACACAGCGACGAACCCACTACCCATCCCATCACAACCCACCGATTGTCCAAAACATCACCGGATTCGGACCACGATTTCATCCTAGCTGCCCCATTCCCCCATTCATTATTTTGTTTGCCGACATGGAGTGATGGCATCTTCCGCCACTGCCTGGGCAATCCCCCCCCCACGTCAGGGCCGGATACAGAAATTTCCATAAGGCAATTGTCTGGAAGGATGTGTCATTTCTACGGAGGGCTCCTCTGCTAAAGCGCCTGGAGGGATACCTCCGCCGGAAGCCTCCGAGGGGCGCCTAAGGCTAAGCAATTCGTTGGGGGGGGTATTATTAGAGCCTTTGCAGAGCAGCTCCTCTGCCCGGCCGGAGGAGAGCCACCTTCCATGTGGGAGCACTGGATGAATGCACACCAATGCCCCTGTATCCGGCCGTACCCGTATTTTTTACCATAAATACGCAGGCAAGCCCAAATAATACGGAATTTGCATCACGACCGAATTGCAAAAATGCAAGGCTGCGCGTGCGCCAACAATGGAAAGACAGCAGAAAACCAGTAGTATCGCCATGCTTGGCCCGCGATGATGGCGGGGGGGAGGGGGTGAAGTGACTGAATTTAATTTGCGTGCATGATTTGCGTAGGTGCTTGTGAGCACAGCTTCATAAGCTATTGAGGACAGCATGGAGTGATTCAACATGACAGTGACCTTCGTGCTTTGTGGATCAGTTTATGCTGGTTGTGGGCTGTGGCGGGTATGTAGGCGCCTACCTAGGACCTACCGAATGACTGATGCAAGTGGAGGTTTGCATGCATAAAGAACAAGCCTCCTTAGCTACCTTCAATCCGGTATGCTACTTAAGCAAGGTATGTACTAATGCCAGTGGGGTCCTAGAGGCTGTAGCACGGGTGTTGATTTTTGGAAATGATTTGGGGGTGGGGTGGGGGCAAAATACGTGAAGACAATGGGCAGGCCCAAATGGATTGGAGGAGACACTCCACGGGGTTCCATGTTAAAAGTTGAAATTAGTGTAGGGGAGAGGGGGGTGCAAAGCCAACACTGAGGGGGCACTTGCCTCCTCAAAAGTGTAAAACAACAAACACCCCTGGGCTCTAGGCAGGTAGTAGCTGCCCTATTTACCTACCTACCTAGGTTTGTGTATTCGGGCCTTCCCAGAGGGCAGCCTTTTCTTCCAAGAGACACCTTTTCCTCAGAGGTGCCTCTGGCAGGAAAAAAATTTGAAGGGTGCACTCTAGCCTTCCAGGAGGGGCGCATTTACCCGGCCGGAGGGGTGCCAACTTTTCATGGGGCGGAGCTACATGCCCCCAGCGTCCCCATTGTATCCGCCCCTGTCTTGGGGGGGGCATGGCCCCCTGAATTCATGAGAAGAACTAAACATAGCCATCTATTCAGATGTTTGGTTCTAGCCTGTAATGTCCCTCTTCATCCGACAATGAAGATTAGGTACATAGGTACCTGAAGTAGTTTTCACTTTCGAAGTGTAGGTTGCTAAGAGGCTTGAACACCCTTGCTGCTCACAGCGGCGGAGCCTCCTCGAAAAACAAATCAAATTCATCCATGTTTCCTTTACTGCCACTGCTCTCCACCAAAATTCACACAGCCTAGAACGTGTGTTATCGCAAACGGTGTATTTGCCAAGATTGTGAACACCCGACAACCTTGGTGAAATTCAGACGATGTAATAACACAAATTTCTGTGTAGTTTGTGACTAACAAACGATGTACTTTGGATTTTGTAGTTTTGTTAGCTCGTGATGTTAGTGAATTGCCATCTTTACAAATAACAGCACAAACTGTGTATTCACACCGAATTCGGTGTGAATACACAGCTTGTGATTTTAGTGAAATTGGCCTCAGATGGTTAAATTATGTACCATTCCTATCAAAATGAACAAGACAATGCAGATTGTAAACAGTGGCCGATCCAGAAGGCTGATTTTCCACCGGTTTGGTGAGAGAAATTTCGATTTTTCCCCGATTTCGAAAAACTTCAGATTTGAACAGCTAATATTCGGTCTGTCCGCTTAGGGTAATATTTTCTCATAAATGTTTTTAGATTTCGATAAAATGTCATTTTAGTGAAAAAGTTCCGAATAAAAATCGCCTTTGGTAGGGGCATGGCCCTGTGACCCCTCCCCCCCGATCCACCGGTCAATGTGAACAATTAGTGCCTGATGTCTGGCTAATTATATTTACCATGATATTTATATCGTTACCATGTAATTAAAATGTACACGTTAATTATCATGAGTAGTGTTCATCTGCACGTGAACGATATCAGCTATGATGAGGATATCAGGTGTGTCTGGGTCCCAAAACATTGACCACTTCAAAAGAAAGTATTGGACCAAAGTCTTCAAAACCAAAGTATTGGTACGATGGTTGCCCAGTGACCGTCATTTTGGAAATTGCCGCCGCGGCCGCCAGGGCCATGGGAGAGGAGTTGCTCGATGGCCCAGTATCCGAATCTGTAAAAAAAAATATTGGTTTACATGCGAGCCAAATTTAATGTTCTATATTTTGTAATGCACAATAGGTTACCTTACCCACTCCAATCTGGGGATGATGCCGCATCGTGTTTTTTCTTTCTTCCAAACCACTCAATACTATTTGATGAACTTTTCGGAGGTTTTCCATAGCCAATAGCACATTTTCTGAAACTTTTGGCAAACTCGTTGTCGAGATCCTGTCAAATTAATGAGCCGTGACATTCTTACAGGGCATGCCCATCGTGTTTAACAAATGGTGCATTTTTGGCTTAACATCGGAAGGTGATCTCAAATTTGTGATCCTTGATGGTATAATAGTGATTGCCGGCTGAACCAACATGCGTATACTCGCATAGGCCACCTCACCAAGGTCATTCATGTAGTCTAAACATGTTAAGCTATGTTAAACTAACATTACCTTCTTTAGCTATGGTGATTGCATAGTTATCCGAGGTGGAACCTATCCGAGGATAGGGTGGAATATACCACTTACTGATCATTGAATAGACATCCTTTCCAGGGAGGTATCGACATCGTGCTTGTTGATGTGTGCTTGTGAAATCTCCATGACTCGTTCGTAAGAGTATTTTGCGTATAGGTAGCATGCTTATGCTCACCATCACGGATTAATTGCACAAGCATCTCGTGACACAATTCCACATAGAGAGATTATCTATGATGTGGTGTGTTAAACAATGCGATCTGCTGATAACATGACATTGCAACAGTTATCTTTAGCATAGGAATCCATGTATTAGGCGTCTCGAAAATTAAACTAAAACATGCACTGATTAGTACACTATTGGCTGCAATGGAGCTTGAAGGACTGACACGATGTTTTAATTGGCATGCTTCTGTGGCAGATTTCTACATCCTACTGTGCTCGTTTCGACATCTCACACCTAACGAAAAACCATTATTTTAACATTGGCATACGATCCATGCCGCAATGGTAATGCAACTGGGTGCTTAGTCACACCAATGGACTACATGACGGTATTTTCCAACCATGATTGCATCTACAGGGACTTGCCATGTTGATCACCATGACATCCTGCTGGTCATCTTGCTATTTACGGTAAGCATATTAACTCAAAATGCAATGAGTGACGTAAGGTGACAACTATACGACCGCTCATATTTACCAATCTCTTCAGCCTGCCTCTGAAGTCATTTCGTGAAAATGATTCGAGCGGATATGAAACAAATGAGCGTTTTGTAGTATCTTCTCCAACAGCCATGCCTATTTAGTGTTATAGGGAGCTTTTTTGGCAAAGAATGAGGGCGCAATACATGAATTGGCTTCAAAGTTCACGAACATTGGGAAAGCAGGACAATCCACATTGGCCCATTAGCTGGCCCATGCATGTCAATGCCAAATATGTACAACTATGACATTGGATTTAATATCACTGTTGGAATTTGGGTGAATAAAATGTCAACAACACATAATACACAAATATACTCGCATCTGATAGATAAGAACAGGGTTCTCCCCTGAATCATGGCCCCAGAAGGCAAACAAAAATGTTGACTACAAACTCAGTTTTTGTCCTGGCCCCAACTTTACTAGCCGAGAGCATCGAATTAAACCCGAGGATCGACGACCCATCGGGCGCAGTAATGTATCACCGTGACGGTAGCGGTACGCCATAGGCCGCCGGATGGTCACGACGTATCGCCATGACGGTAGCGGTAAGACACAGGCCGCCCGATGGTCACGACGTATCGCCGTGACGGTAGCGGTACGCCATAGGCCGCCGGATGGTCACGACGTATCGCCGTGACGGTAGCGGTAAGACACAGGCCGCCCGATGGTCACGACGTATCGCCATGACGGTAGCGGTACGCCATAGGCCGCCGGATGGTCACGACGTATCGCCGTGACGGTAGCGGTAAGACACAGGCCGCCCGATGGTCACGACGTATCGCCATGGCGATAGCGGTACGCCATAGGCCGCCGGATGGTCACGACGTATCGCTGTGACGGTAGCGGTACGCCATAGGCCGCTGGATGGGCACGAAGTATCGCCGGGACGGTAGTGGTATGCCATAGGCCGCTGGATGACGATGTGGCCTTAATAAAAACTACGGCATCGCTTTCCGCCCTGCAACCGGCCGCCAGTGTGCTAGTGGCCATGGGTGACCTTAATCTCCCTGGGATGGACCGGTGGGCAGAGGAGTTCAGGGACGTGTCCGCTCTTCGTCGTAATTTGGCTCGTGCCATTCGTTTTATTTACGATGTTAACCTACTAGACCTAAAACAGTGAGTGTTTGTACCATATAAAAGTGACTCAAGATGGAATATTGTGCTTTCCACATGTTTTTACTCACGCCGATGTGTAGATTGTGTACTTGTAACCGACCGCAAGGAGACGCCAGCCGCTCTCCGCGTACCAGTGACCCGTCCGCCAGAGGTGTGTGTGTCTGTCTGCGTGTGCGTGTTATTGGAATTTTTGGGCGCGTCAACTGCTTCGGCTATATTGCGCCCATCCGCCTGATGTTACACGTCGATTAGCTTAAAGCGAATTTCGCCGAACCGCATCGCTGCCTGTCTCATATCTTCGTCAGTTCTTGATTATTTGCCTGTTGATGAAGCTGTGGATACTTTCTGTAATCTACTGGAATCCGCCATAGTGGACCATGTTCCCATAATAATTTTGAAACGTCAATATATTCCCTGGTTCGATAGGCAGTTGCGTGCTGCGCTTCCATTGAAGGAGACCGCCTTTCACCGCTGTAGTAGAAACTGAAGTCAAATATTGCCAACGTGCGTTCCAGTTTCAAATCAGCTTCCGACTCGAGGTATTTAAAAAATCTCATCGTGGGCTCACCGATAGCTTCAAAATAAATCCCAAATGCCTGATTGTTTTTAGGGTGCGCTCTACGAAAATCTTGTGTCTTCAGTGCCGTGTAATTTCAACAATGAGCCGGTCTCCGACGATCATGAGCGCAAAACAGTACTGAATGGCGCCTTCGCCGCCAAATTTACGAATTGCACTGTTGAGGAGAGACGGCTGCACTTGTGTGAGTTCAGATTAGACCCTCTACCATAGCTTGGCATTTCTGAGTCGGCAGTGGCAACAGCGCTTAAGTAATTTCCCCCCCCCCCAACAAAAAACAGCTTGCGCACCCAATTCAGTGCCTGCATAATCGTAGAGTGCAGGGAAGAACGTATCGCGCCAATACATATAATTTTGGCCTTGTCGGTCGAAACAGGTACATTTCCGAAATATAATTGAAAGAAACGAATACATCTACCCTTTACAAAGGAGCCAAGAAAACTGCAAGTACTTATATGTCGGTCAAATTGCTCTTTTTGCTGTGCACTGTTCGAGTCATTTGCAATAACTTATCTCATCAAGTCTCATCAATGGGGAGGGTCTAAAATGCCCACTTTTTTGCCCGATGGACGATCTCAGCAATTACGAAGTGGGTGTCGATGAAAGTTGCAGTAACAGATGTTTTTAAGTAATGTAGTGGTTTTGACCTACAACCGTAATAAATATCTTCCTTTAAATGCCTTTAAATCGCCCCCAAATGGCGTTGAAATTCCGGATTTTCCCGATGGACGATCTACGAAAGTAACTTACAGAATTGCGCCAAACACACACTGATCGATGTCTTTTCACCGTATTAGATGAGTTGAGGCAGTTAAGAGAAAAATTAACATATGAAATGTAGAAATTCATCACATCACAATTCAACTAGAGATGGGTTACATCGCAAGTCAATTAGAGGTGGCTGATGGATTTGTTGTGTTGACCCATCTCTACCCTGAACCCATCTCTAATTGAATTGTGATATAATGAATTTCTACATTTAATATGTTAACTTTTCTCTTAACTGCTTCAACTGATCTAATACGGTGAGAAGACATCGATCATTGTGTATTTGGCGCAATTCTGTAAGTTACTTTCGTAGATCGTCCATCGGGCAAATCTGGAGTTTCAATACCCCATTCCGTGGCTTTCTACCCATTAATATTGGATGTAAATGACCCAATTCGCCCCAAATCGATGTCGAAGTTTATTTTAGAGCCATTTTCACGAAGATCGGTATAGTAGTTACTGAGATCGTCCATCGGGCATTTTCTATTGCTTTGCTTACAGCATTTCAACGCCATGTGGGGGCGATTTAAAGGCATTTAAAGGAAAATATTCATTACGGTTGTAGATCAAAACCATTACATTAATTAAAAACATCTATTACTGTAACATTCATCGACATCCACTTCGTAATTGCTGAGATCGTCCATCGGGCAAAAAAGTGGGCATTTTAGACCCTCCCTCATCAATGTACGCTAACAACACGGGTTACTTACAAAGCATTTGTCGGAAAATAAAATTTTCCCTCGTGCTTGCACAGTATAGGAGGCTCTCCCGGAAGGATATCAGCCGGACGCAATCTATATTAACTACTCGGCCGCATTCCAAAGTGTTAATTACTCTCTCTTGACCCACAAACTTCGCTTAATCTTTCTCATACAAAAAAATATCACTCCCGACATATTTTTTGACATATAAAAAATATGTCTGTCTTATATCACTCCCGACATATTGCAGAGGGTCGTCGGGAATAGAAAAACATCGGACTCGCAAGCTCTAACTCTGAGGTCCGGGAAGGTGCACATTTGGCCTCATTGCTGTTCACCCTCTTCATTACCGAGTTGGCACGAATGTACGGTCTTGGTGTCTTCTTTTTTGCAGATGACGTCAAAATGTTCCGAAAAAAATTGTCAACTCTCTTGACGGATACTTCCTGGAAGATGACGTGAATCGTCTTGTGGTGTAATCTTTCAAGTGAAAACTAAAATTGAACCCACAAAGATGGTAGTAGTCCACGATGAGTTTCAGGCATGCCCCAGTTCAAATGGATTGCACGATTCATGAGGCCAAACTGGAAAAAGTTGCACAGATTCGTGATCTAGTTGTTTTGGACGCAAAATTAGCATTCTCTTCACACATTTAAGACGTAGTTCATAGGGCAAACAGGGCACTGGGCTCACTTATATTATTCCGAACTGGCCTGGAAGATTCAAATTTCAGTTCAGCATATATACACACATATATATATATATATATATATATATATATATATATATATATATATATATATATATATATACACACATACACACATATATATACACATATATATATATACACACATATATATATATATATATATATATATATATATATATATATATATATATATATATCAAGCCATCTACCGATATTGACGAAATCATCATCCGAGTCCAAGTATTTGAATTCCAACATAACAAAGGGCATTGTAACAAGTACATGTGATGAACACTAACAGAGTCGTTGTTATTGGGGTTTAGGGGCGCATCAACTGCGTAGGTTATACAGCGCCCCACTAACAGTCAAAATGTTCGTCGCTTCACAAGAAACCCTCTCTATACACCTACCCTATGCATCTCTCTACACACATATATCCATGATACGTAAATGCTCTCAAAGTATTCGCGTGTGTGGATGAACGAGTGTGTAAGTGAGTGAACACATGAGTGCGTACATCGGTAAGTGAATGAATTCCTGAGTGAATGGTGGGGTGAGTGATTGTGCCGGTGGGTGATGACAGAGTGAATAAGTCGGGGAGTGCAGGTGTCGTCTGTACAGTGTCATGCTGCTGTGGTTTGGTTTGATTACTTTTTATAATCATCTTCAATTCGACTATGATCAACACAGTTTTCCGCAACATTATTAACTTCTACCAACATATTTAAATTTGGGGATGCTGGTTCAACCAGATCAAAGGTTCAAGGAGGTTATTCAATAATTACAAATCAGCTAGTTACAACACAGTTGATGGAACTTCTATCACATTCAAAATTCATCCACCTCAGCATTTCTGAGCTCTCATGGAATATGTACCAAAGCAGGGATTCAACCTGCACACTTACAGCAACAGCAGGCTTTTAGTGAGGTAATGTATAATTAAGAATACTGTAAAATTCCAATGAAAAAACAACCCAGCCTAACAGTGTATTTCAGAATAAACAAAGAATAAGACAACAAAAATGTCTTTGAAAAAAAGTACAGCACTTCACCAAAAACCTAAACTGGCCTTCTTTTTAAAAAAAATGAATATCACCAAGTTTGTTTGTTTATTGGGTGGTTCACGACACGCTTTTTGCACATTCACGGCTAATGGCGCCGCCCACACTGTTTCGCCGGTGGGCCGCGGGATTGGGAATAGTCCGAGCGGTGCGAGTGTCGAACCCGGGACCCAGAGCCCAACACCCTAACCACTCGGCCATCCCCGCCCCGAATATCACCAAGTTAAATCAAAACATATTTTGCAAAAGCTTCATATTTTAAAAACTAGCATTACCCAACCTGAACTTTTTGGCTTTACAGAGGCAAGACATGCATGTAACTTGCCTAATTAATGTCCTGAATTGCAATAATACTACCTGACCTAGATTTCAGAAAATGTCCTTGGAAATTTGACAAAATGCTTCAAAATTCTCCACATTTAAAAACAACCCAATCTAACCTCGCCTCTTTTGCTTTGCAGAGGTAAAACATGTGCAACACCGAACTTGTGAATTAATAGTATTATTGCAGCTTAGGGAATGTATTGGATAAGCTTCACATACTCTTTACCTCTGTAATGCAAATAGGTTCAGCTAGGTTAGGTTGTTTACTTGGAAAACATTGATTCCTTAAAAGTTATTCATGCTTCTTAAAAGGGATGCCAAATGGTATTATTGCAGTTTAAGGTGTTAACAAGTCAAGTTTACACACATTTTCCTACAGCAAACACAAACATGTAAGTAAAGTAAAGCAAAGCAAAACTAAAGCAAATCAAACAGAGGTTACAATAGGTTACTTTGGTTTGGTTATGTTAGGATAGGCTGTTACTCAAAGTTATTATTAATGTCATGGAATTTTTTTTTTTCAAAAGAAAGCTTCAGCATGTTAGGATAGGTCAGGCTGGTTTATTTTTAAGCCAAGAGAAAAATAAAAAAGGTATTTAAGAGAAAACAAAATACATGGAGGCTATGTTAGAGCTGAGGTAATGCTATGTTTTGCCTTCTTTTTTGTTATATATATATATTATTTCACTCAAATTAGATATCACGTCACTGATATATTTTTTTTCACCAACTGAAAAAGTAAGCACTTTCAATAGCAATGAGTGCTCACATTCTCTCAACTATATTCATGAGCTTGGTAATCAAACCTTTTTTTCAACAAAATCCAACTAACACATTAAAATGTAAATTTACTGGCAAGGTTATATCACTAGGTTCCTTGGGTTAGCTGGTGAGATTAGCTTGTTTCTTTGAAATTTTAAAGCTTGTTTTTATATGTATTTCAAGAAAAAAGTTGAATACAAGATTATGCTAGGTTATATTACATTGGGTTATATTAGGCAGAATTATTGCAGTTTTATGCATATTTTACCTCCATAAACCAAACAATGTGGTTAGGTTTGGTTAGGTTACATTTTTAAGGTTGAAAATATATATATTTTTTAATGAAAATTGTTTTCTTCAAAAGCAGTTTTGGGTAGGCTTGGCTGGGTTTAGTTATATTTTTAATATGGAAAATTATGAAGGAAAAAATTGGTGAAATTTAGCCTGATACTATATTTGTTTAATGTTTTCATGAAATGGAGATCATGTTAGGCTAGGTTATGTAACATTTTTTACAATATTTTGTATGCTATATTACCCAACTCCATGCTCTTTTTGTGTAATTTTGCTTGCCAGCTGAAAAGTAAGCACTTGTAGAGAAAGTAAGTGTAAGAGAAAGAAGAGAAAGTATCACCTTAATCACATTCATAATCATTCCATTAGAAAAAACAAATTGCAATAATTTATAAAAGACCTTAACATACATATATACTGGCTTGGATAATATTTTTTGTTTGTTTTACATTATTCTTCATTTATTACCTAGGTTGGTGTCTAGGTACTTTACTCCGAGCCCTTTTTTGGTGATCATGCTCTCCAACTGAAAAGTATGCATTTGCACCAGAAATGAGTGGTCACATTGTCCAAGTCACATTCATAAATGCATTCTTGTTCCCAAAATCCAATTAATTCCATCATATTGATATGGAAATGTACAAGTGATGATGATAGTACCACTCATTTTCTGTACAAGTGCCTACTTTTCAGGTTGTGGGCAAAATAATGTCAAAAGTGGCATTGAGTTAGGTAACAGCATTCACAAGAATTCGCAAAACACTAAGTACAAATTAACAATGTGCACAATAAACAATGTACACAGGACCAGGCACCAGGGTGGGAATTAAGGCACTTCTTAAAGGATTTCATCTCTGAAAACATTTTTGCACTCCGGATTCATACTGGATAGCATGGGCTTCACATGTACTCCGACACAAATGTGGGAACAAAGATATCAATAAAAACAAACACAGAACGACACCAAAAAAACTCTGGTTATTCCACTTATGGTCACCACTCAAACTAATCACTTTTTGTAGCAGTCAGCAGCCAGACCACAGCTTCACACACTCCATCAACCTCAACCACCGGGATTGCCAACAACGTGCCAACAGCAACTTGCAAGATGATGCGCATGCGCACTGAGAACACTTCACCGGCTATGGAGGCACGTCTCAGAAAACCTGTGTTCCTGCCGCCCATATAGTGGGAAAGTTTGACAGTTTTAAGAGACGTCCTCTGGAGTCCCGGAGGCCACCGATCAGAATTGGCTGCGTTAGCATTTTCTGTTCTGAAATCTGCCTGTCAACCAATCAACACAAGTTATTTTTTATATGACATCATAACCATTAGCAACTTTGAACACATGGTTAACAGTATCATACTGTAAACACAAGACCTTGACTGATCCTTTGCTTTGATCACATCCAACTGTCGTGTGTGCGGTAGTGGAGTTGCGTTCGTATTACGTGGGAAATTGGCTGCGTAGGTAGGTATGCGCTCTGAGCTGAGGGTGAAGTGTGGAGTATTTTTGTTTGTTTTTCATATGGCTAGCCTTGTACCGAGACCAACAGTGAAAGGAAAGCACATTTCTCCTGTGAGTTATGAGAAACGAAACAGTGCTGATTATTACGGGTCACTGCCAGGTGGTGCCATCCGTTGTTCACTTCTTTGTTCCTATGTTTTGGCATTTGATTTGACCAAAAATGAGAATATTACTTATGCATATTATGTAGGCACTGATTTAGGTTTTACCGGTACTTCACCGGTAAACAGATGCCATGCATAAAAAATAATGTCCATGAAAATGTACTCCAGAAGAAATCAGTATGCACTCCAACTCCCAACCCAGAAAGTAAGTTTCCCACTCTGCCAGGCGCACACCCAGGAAGTCATGGGAAAAGCATGCATTTGCAGAGGAAATGAGTGGTCACATCATGTTAACCACATTCATAATATTGCATTGGAAAAACAAATTTCAAGAATTTAAAAATTACTTTAAAGTTCAAATTTGCTTATTGGGCGGGGCACCATTAGAATTGTTAATTTTTCTCTCAAATTTTTGTTCTTAAAATTTGAGAAAAAAAAACGTTTAAAAAAACGAACATAACCTAACCAAACCCAACCCATTTACCTGCTTTATGGAGGCAACAAAAATCTCACGCCGATTGGCCGCGGGCGAAGAGTAGCGACAGGTGAGACTCGAACCTTTCAATCTTTCGATTGTGAGACGTGCAATTTATCCCCGGACTACTCGTCCCCCACCTCAACCTACCTACATTAGCTGTTGACATCACGCTGTATTCAAGTGACATGGCATGTCGGCGCATTCGATACCACAGAGGAAGGAACATCTTCATGGGAACACAGCTCTCCGTATCTTTCAGCGCAACAAACGAAACCAATGTTGTACTTCCCGCGCGCACGCCTCCACGCCGTTCGCAGTACTGACCTGGATCCGATTTATGCCGTGTGACAACAGATATATTGTGCACACGTCCGTCGCCCTCGCCTTTGTGCCGTGTGCAGCTGGATGCGCTACCTGCTGCACTTGTTTTCTTATTCCCAAAAGGTTCATTGAAGCTGGAGCTTGATGACGTAATTTGGGCTACTTTGGTATATGAGCCAAGGCTATAGAACACAATAGCAAGGTCTAAACACTTCACATTGGTTTGGTTTCAGACATGAGCAATTTCCAGACTGTTTTGCATGGACCAATTTCCAAGTGTAAGTTATAATCTGAAGCAGTAATAAATGCTTCAGTGCAACATATTAGAATAGGAATTTTAAGTAGATAAATATTAATTTCCATGACTCAGTATTTCCTTTAGTTGGTTACAAATTATACTAACTTACATACGTTGATGGCAACTCCTATAACACCGAAGGTCTGAGAAAGGGGCCGTCCCCCCCCCTGAGAGGTTGTGAGGCCCCTAAGAGTCGCGCCGGTGTTCCGGAAAATTGCGCCGGGCTCCACAAAAATTGGGTCTCCAAAAACCACATTGGACGCTCAGAAATCGCGCGGGGGCCCCAAAATCGCACCTGGGACAAGTCCCCTGAAAATGACATTGGGCCCCAAATCGCTCTGGAACCCTAAAAATGAGGCTGGGGGTTCCAAAAGGTGTGAACGAGGCAAAAAAAGTCGCGCCAGGGCCGTGAATATCACGCCGGAAGCTTCAAAAGATCGGGCCGGAGCACCTGGAAGTCACGCTTGGAGCTCAAAAAGCCATGCCGGGATCCATGAAAATCACGCTGGAGGCCAATGGATCCGGCCGGGGCCCCTGAAAATCACGCAGGGCCCCAAAAAAGTCGGGCCGGGGCGTTTGAAAATCACGCTGGGGACTCAAAATGTCGTGCCGGGTTTTGAAAATCACGACAGGGGCCCAAAAGGTCTGGCCGTGGCCCATGAAAATCACGCTGAGCCTGGGGTACCAGAAAGAGCACCTGAAAATCACGCTAGAGGCTCGACAGGTCGCACGGGGTCCCAAAAGTCTCACCGGGACCACTACCAAAAGAAATGAAATGACGCCGGTGCAACTAAACAAAACAGGACATGGAAAGTCACTCTGGAGCCTCAATAATTGCGTCAAAAGCCCACAAAACGTGTTCCCCCCACACAAAAAAAAACGTGCCGATGCCGCTAAAACTCGCGCTAGGCATCCCAACAAATGGCGCCTGGGTCCAATACAAAAATCGCACCGAGACCCCAAAAAGTCGCATCGCATTCCTTGAAAGTCACTTTGGAGGACTAAAAAGTCATGCCGGAGTCGCAGAAATCACGGCTGGTTTCCAAAAAATCAATTCATACCCGGAATGTCACTCTGCGGCCTTAAAAATCGTAATATATTTTTTTTTAACGTTTCAGGCCCTGGAAAAGAAGCGTATCAGGGCACCTAATAAAAATTGTACTGGGAGCCCGAAGATTCGCACCAGGCCCAAAAATATCGCGCAGGGGTTCACCAAAATTTAGAGCTCGAACCCGTAAAAATCACAACAGGACCCGATCGAATCGACCAGAGCCCCAGAAAATTAAAAACAGGTCCCGAAAGAAAATTATCCGAAGGGTCTTAATCTACTTTGAAGGGTGCCTTGGACTGAAAAAAATGAGCAGCTGCAATGGCGTACCAAAGGGGAAAATGCACCCTTCACCCTCCTGAGAGGTAGTCTCCCAAGAATCGCGCCTGGGCCCATAAATCGGCGCCAGGGCGCCCAGAATTTGCGTAGAGGGCTCCAAATAAATTCAGCAGACCCCAGAAAACCCACGTCAGGCCCGAAAATTTGCACCGGGGACCGCCAAAATCGCGCTGGTGCCCAGCTAAATATCACGCACTCCACCAACTAGTGCCGAACCCGCCAAATATCGCGCTCGGGACCCAAGGTCCATAACCCCATGAGCAGACACCCTGCTAATGCGAAGTTGTCATTTTCCTATTCAATCCGAAACAAATGCCTTGAAAGTAAGGATCTGGACCCCCTCGCTTAGTGAGATATCCATCCATGGCCGTGGCCCTTTTAGCTGCAGGGATCCCTCTGGGTGTTGAGCTTTCTCTCGGTATTGGGTCCTTTTGGGTGTCAGTTATCCCCTTCAGCTGTTGGTAGCCTTCTCTATTCACAAACCTCTTTGGCTTCGGGGCTCCTTGTGCAGTTTTGGGCTGTGGAACCATACGCGTCGCCACCGCTGGGATCCCTGGGTTTCGAATCTCACCTGATGTATTTGATAGAGTCCGACCTGGCTAGAAATTTGGCAAACTTCGAGAAAATAGGACATCTTTCTGAAGCTTCCTAGTTACTGGATCAGGCGACCTCAAAATCGGATGGATGGACACGCCAGACGGTCCCGTCACGGGTCCGCCGAGTGGGCCTTTGTCGCTGCCTACGCCACCCTGGCTGACGACGTGCCGAATGAAGGGCCCACCTGCCTGTCTGACCAGTCCTTAAAGATGAGCTCCATACGGAAAGGCTGTGCATACAGCTATTGCGTATCATTGTGTATTGCAAAACGGCAAACATGATTTTTCTCTTCCTCCATGGCTGGATATCCCGGGTGGGTCTGGGGGGGGCAGACCCCCTGGTTTGGTACCTTGCTAGTGTTAATTTGTCGTGTTCTCTATTCAGCCTGAAAGTGTCCCGAAAATAATGGCCCAGATCCCCTGGCTTGTTGAGAGACCTTCAGCCTCGCTAGTGCTGGAACGACAGTACGACGGAGAGATGATTGGGTCGACTGCTTGTCCGGGAGGCTGAGCAGAGCAGAGGCTAAACTTTTCACTGATCTCCAACATAAGATCATTGCAGCGCAAGGGTGTCGATTTTTGAAAAACATTGGGGAGGGGGGGCGAAATGCCAACGCACTAGACCCCCTCCCCCAACCAAAAACACATCGGATTTCGCCCACTATATTTTCAGATCTCAGAAATTCTGATTTTGTATTCGACAATGTGTATGTTTATGTTTATTCAGCATCCTCACCAACGGGGAAAATCGTCCAATAACTGGTGAAGTCACATAATTAAAAGAGCAGTGCACGGTCCATGTCAACATAACAACTCTGAGTAATAGCATGCGACTGCCGTGCCATATAGTGGGCTCGGATCTATCGTCACCGTCACCATCACTGTTACCCTCCCCCTCACTCCACACAGCAACACACACCGGCTTAAATAAAAATACTTCAGTGATCAGATGCAGGCTAAAACACACCGGCCTTGGTGGAGCATCAGAGCACAGCAGACCTGAACTGTGATGACGAGGGGTGAAAGTATTTCCTTGGTGCCTAACATTAGGGAGGGGCATTTTTACCTTTAGTACGCCACTGCGGCTGCTCAACGTGTTTTTTTCCGCAGATTGCACGATCGAGAGTAGAAAGGCCCATCGGATAATTTTCTTTCGGGACCCATTCTGAATTTTCTGGTGCTCTGGTCGAATCGATAGAGTCCCCTTGTGGTTTTTGTGGTGAAGTATGTTTTTTTGTAAGCCCCCTGCAGGATATTTTTGGACCCCGGTTTCGGGCTCTTGGTGCGTTTTTTTTTGGTGCCTCAACAGGTTTCTTTTCCGGCGTCCGACGACTTCTTATTTGGTGGATCCTTGACGCAATTTTTGTGTCCGCAGGGTGACATTCCGGGTATATATTGGTTGTTGGGAAGCCAGCTACAACTTGTGGAGCTCCGGCGCGACGTTTTGGCCCCAGTGAGATTTTCAAGAGAAGCGGCGTGAAATTGTTTTGATCTAAGTGCGATTTTTTGGGCCCCGTGGTCACTTGTTGGGATCCCTTGCGCGAGTTTTGGTGGCTACGACACGTTTTTGGGGGCCCAACAAGTTTTGTGGGCTTTTGGAGCCATTGTTGAGATCCCAGATTGATTTTCCGTGTCCGGACTGTTTTTCATTTCCCCGGCTTCATTTGTTGGGTGATCTCAACGAGACTTTTAGAGCCCCGGTGGGACCTGTCATGCCTCCAGCGTGATTTTCAGGGGTCCGGGTGAGAATTCTTAGTACCCCCAGTCTCAGCGTGATTTTCAGGAGGCCCCGGACCGACCGTTTGTGGCCCCCATCGTGATTTTCTTAAACCCTGGCACGACGTTTTTTGCGGCCCCAGCGTGATTTTCAGGGGCCCAGGTGCAAACTTTTGAGGCTCCAGCGTCATTATCAGGGGCCCCTGCGCTACTTTTGGGGGCCCCCAATGTGATTTTTCCGAGCCCCGGTGCGATTTTTGGTGGACCGAGTGGGATTTTTAGGGAGCATGGCGCTTTTTTTCCTGAGCTCGGCGGATTCTTGGGGGCCCCAAAACCTGTCAGGGGGGGGGACTGCCCACAATGCCCCCTCCCCATTCGGTATGTCACTATGCCATGCAATGATGCAACATAAGAATCCAGGAATAGTTCATCTGTTTCATCACTGACATGTGATTTCAATTCCCCAGTTCTCCAGACAGTTTGAGGAAAGTCAAACATCTGTTACGTGGATCAGCAAGGATGGATTATAAGGCAACAGGGGTACCATGGAATTCAGATCACAGTAGTTATCTGCAATGCACACCTTCTTCCACAGGCTGCTTTGGAGATGGATGCGCTCCTGAAGTTTGGTCAGGGTTGGAGTTGGAGGTGGATGGATCAACACCGTGAAGGACATAACATGTGGTTCAAAAGACTTCTGTTTACATTAACAATACAGTGGATGAGGTAACATTTTCATGAATTGACTTTTTATGGTGTTCTGAGTGAGTAGGACAATCGAGATGGGTTTCTGTGATATGCATTGTAGAAGCAATGTTACGATGTAGCTTCTATACCCCAGTGGGAACACTGGCGGATCTAGCCCACCGGTTTGGGGGGGGGGCCAACTTTCGGTTTTCGGCGTCAGCCCCCCCCCTCCTCCCCTCCCCCAGTGGCGTACCTAGGAATTGCATGGTCGAACGGATTTGGAGGATGCCCATTTTCCCACTATTTTTGGTTAAAACCACCGGATTTCGACCACTATTTGGCAAAGGTGCACATTTTAAAAATAATAATTAAATTCAAAATAAAATAAAAAGTAAAATAATAATTGACAACATAATTTCCTGCGTAGGGGCCCCAGCCTACCTCCACCGTTTCTATGTTACCGGATTTTTGTTCTTGTTTACCAAAACGTTCACGTTCACGTTCAACGTCTTGTACCACGTCAACGTTCGTGCACGTGGACACTGGCGGATCCGATTTTGTCAACTCTTGCTGTAAGCAGAACGTGATCAGCATGGAACCCTCGATGTGTGTCAGAATCTACTATGCTACTATACTGGCTTTCAAACAATTATATATAAAAAATCCTTTAAAATTGGAGATTCTTTCATCCAGACGCTATTTTTTAACCTCGGCAAAGGTTACTGCATTTTAATTTAGTTGACTTCTGTTGGTTTCGGGGGGCCAAAAGACACTATGGCCCCCCTTTTAAGCGCTTCGGGGGGGGGGGGGCATGGCCGGAATGGCCCCTCCCTGGATCCGCCAGTGCATGAGGGTATGTGTAAAACTTGTCTCGTAGATACCTTAAACTGCAATAATACCCTTAAACTTTGATAGCTCGGTCCTACCACCCGAATCTCCCCTACATGCAAACCCACCAGTTATCTCTTATTCAGGATATAAATACATACCTCCTCTTGCTATTCTTCTTGAAAAAATCAGTCAATGTAGCCTGTCTCTTCACCTTTGCAACTCCAACACCTATATGGCTATATGGCCTTGCCCCAACACCAACATACGAAACATGCTGCTCAACTGAGCTCAACTGGTCACTCGCACAAAACATCGTGTTCAAATTCCACTTTCGAAATCTGGCTCACTGGGTCCGCTTGCCCGTTACTGGCTAAACAAACTTCATGAACCTATCTGACGAAGGAATAATGAAACTGCTGATTTCGTCATCTCTTGCTATAAGCAGAACTTCAACAGCATAGAACCCTCGATGTGTCAGAATCTACTATGCTACCATATTGTGCTTCCAAACAATTATAACAAAATACCTTTAAAATTGGAGATTATTTCACCCGGAACGCTATTTTTTACCTCAGCAAAGGTTACTGCATTTTAATTTAGTTTACTTTTGTTGGTTTGGGGGGAGGGGAGCAAAAGACACTATGCCCCCCCCCCTTTGAAGCGCTTGGGGGGCCATGGCCGGAATGCCCCCCCCTGGATCCGCCAGTGAGTGGGAATGGTATGGGTTCACTCATACGTGATTTTGCAAACATACTGATATATCAGTTAACATCAATGCAGGGAGCTATATGATTAATATGGTCGATGTGCCTTGAAGCCCAAATAACTAAGTAACAATGCAGGGAATCTGCTGCATAACATTTTGCACATAAATTAGCCATGATATATGGATCATACTTCCCATGCTATTTAGAATCGTGAGCTTTATTTTATGTGCAAACATCAGTACATTATAAATGTTAATTAAACGTTACACACATCAGTTCCTTACAAGTGTCAGCAATACATTTCCTTTATGTGCTTTAAACATGATTCAAGAAAGCACTGTCATCGATTTTAAACTTCCAAAAAGAGTGGGCCACCTGGTGTTTTTAATGCTATTTGAGTGAATTTGCTGTCTTGTTAGTGAATTGACCACCTATTCAGATATAATTACTTTACCTTTGCCTACTTCTATCATGAAAATTTGTAATCTTCCAATACATTAGAAATCATCAGAATAACTTTTTGTCCACAAACCGGTGCATGTATGTATTTCTATGAATTTATCATATTTATTAACACAAGTGATGTAGATCTGATCTGCAAATGTATCACTCAGAAAATGTTATCAGCACAGGATTTCATTCCTGAAAATATAGTACTTTCAACATGTTATTGTTCTTTGTGAAGCAATAAGTGGAATGCTCCCATGCAGCATGCAGACGGAGGTTCATAACGTGCACCAGGTAGCACACAAAGAAGTATTATTACAGTCTAAGGTAACCACACGACACGTTTTACACCCATTTTACCTCCACGAATCATTCAAAGGCGCTAGGTTTGGCCTAGTTACGTTAGGCTAGGCTTTTGTTGCAAGTTAGTAAATTTTTATTTAAAAAAAATTTTCTTCAAAAACGGTTCAAGCTAGATTAGGTTATGTTAGGCTTTTAAGTTGAAAATGTTTGCGAACAAAATAAAATTGCTTGGAAATTTGGAATAAAAAAAATCATTTATTGCATGGAAGGCTAGGCTAGGTTAGATTAGGTTATGTTACGTGACATCTTTTTATAATATGAACATTATTTTTATCCTATATTACTCAAATTCAAGCCCCTTTCTGGGTGTTATTTTCCTCACGATTGAAAAGTGTGCATCTGCAGAGGAAACGAGCGGTTACATCATGTTCAGCACATTAATAAACACTGCATTAAAAAAGAAATTAAAAGAAGTCAGAGATTACCACTAGCTGAAAAATTACCCAAAAAGTCAGGTATTATTGCAGTTTAAGGTAACCACAAGACAAGTTTTACACACATTTTACCTCCATGAAGCATACAAAGGGGTTAGGCTTGCTAGGTTAGACTAGGCTTTTGTTGTAAGTTGGAAAAAAATCATTTGTTGGGAAATAATTTTTTTAATTATTTTTATACGAAAAAAAATATACATTCAGGCTAGCTTAGGTTAGGTTTTTTAAGTTGAAAATATTTGAGAACATGCCTCCAAAATTACAATTAAAAACAATTAATTTCTTGTATGGGAAGTTGGACTAGCTTGAGTAAGGTTATCTTCCATCTTGAACATTATTTTTATGCTATAATACCTAACTCCATGCACTGGCCACTCAATTTGTGCTTTTAGGTGTATTACTAATATTTTTTAAAGTTAAATTTCCAATGCAATGTTTATGAATATGACTAAGCTGTCACTAAGCACCATTCGTTTTCTGTGCAAATGCTTAATTTCCAGGTTGTGAACAAAATAACATTAAAAAACGTGCTTTGAGTTAGGTAACATAGCATAAAAAGAAATACATAAAAAATGCAACATAACCTAACCTAACTTAGCCTAACCTGACGTTGGAGAAAACAAATTTCAAAACAAAATTGGAAAAATATCAAGCAATTTATTTCCTTGGAATTTTACAAATGAAAAACCTAACCCAACCTAAACTAACCTAACCAGAATTATTGTGCGTTAAGGTGGCAGCAAGACAAGTTTTTACACATGTAAGGTGTTTTAAGTTGGACATTTTTTGCAAACATTGTTCCCAAATTTAAAAGAAATGGAGCTTTTTTCTTCAAAAGCAGCTTATGATAGATTAGGTTAGGTTGGTTTAGGTTTTTTTTGGTTTTTAATATATTGCTTGACATTTTTAAAACTTGATTTGTTGGTTTTTATTTTCTCCAAACAGAGGTTAGGCTAGGTTAGGTTAGGCTATGCTGCATTTCTTTTATATTAAAACAATTTTTTTTTCACCCAATATCACCTAATTCAAAGCCTTTTTGGTGTTATTTTGCTCACAACCTGAAATGTAGGCATTTGTACAGAAAATTAGTGGTCCCATCATCTGAGTCACATTCATAAACATTGCATTGAAATGATACATTCCACGAATTCATAAAACACCTTAAAACACAAATTTACCAAAATGTGTGGTCACATCATGTTCATCACATTCCTAAACATTGCATTAAAAAAATCAAGAAATCAGAATTTACCTTAAGCTGTGCATTTGCCAAAAGATGTGCCAACCGCTGGTCGGAAATGCTACACTAGGTTCCCCAATCCTGGGGAGAAAAGCACGAAGAGCAGTGGAATTAAAATATTAATAAAAGTAAACTGAAAACAGCTCTTCTTGAAGACAAACACGGTAGGTATGTGGTATTAACATAGAAACCCTGAGCACAAATCAGAAAAAGGCATGGACTGGACATGTTCAAGCTTACCTTCCAAGTTCTTCAAGTACTGTTCCTTTGGGAATTAAATATCAGCAAGCTATTTATTCACTGTTTCAAATCACACTAATCTACAGATACATCAGAAGGTGTGAAGTACAAAAAAAAACTAATCAGTACGACGGCACATGAGATTGGCTTCCTGATTAAACACTGCGCGCAATTGCACCACAAATGTCTCACCTCCGTCACATTTGTGGACAGCAACCGAAAATTTACACTTGACGTGCTGGGATTTCTGTAACTAGACTTTTTATCTTTGGATGTTACGATTTTGGATGTTCTGAGGAATGTCCGTCACGATTTGTGGCATTTCATGCGCGCTAGTGTCTATCAAGTCTCTACAAGCAGGTGGTTGTCACTTCTGCAGCCGCCATAGGCCCATTTTTCTGAGCTGTGACGTCACGAGTGCGATTGCCAGGCTGCGCCGTATTTCTCCATCGAATTTGGAATATGCTCGATTTCTGCTCGGGTGCGTCAGTAAATAAGCCTGGGTAAAGCACCCACTGGCGGATCCAGGGAGGGACCATTCCGGCCATGCCCCCCCCCCCGAAGCGCTTAAGAGGGGGGGGCATAGTGTCTTTTGCCCCCCCCCCCCGAAACCAACAGAAGTCAAGTAAATTAAAATGCAGTAACCTTTGCCGATGTTAAAAATAGCGTCTGGATGAAAGAATATCCAATTTTAAAGGATTTAAAAAAAATTGTTTGGAAGCCAGTATGGTAGTATAGTAGATTCTGACACACATCGAGGGTTCCATGCTGCTCAAGTTCTGCTTGCAGCAAGAGTTGACAAAATCGGATCCGCCAGTGTACACGAACGTTGACGTCGTACAAGACGTTGAACGTGAACGTGAACGTTTTGGTAAACAAGAACAAAAATCCGGTAACATAGGAACGGTGCAGGTAGGCTGGGGCTCCTACACAGGAAATTATGTTGTCAATTATTACTTAATTTTAATTTTTATTATTATTATTTTAAAATGGGCCCCTTTGCCAAATAGTGGTCGAAATCCGGTGCTTTTAATAAAAAAATAGTGGGAGAAAGGGCACCCTCCAAATCCGTTCGACCTCTCCCCTGATGCAATTCCTAGGTGCGCCACTGGAGAGGGGCGGGGGGCTGACGCCGAAAACCGAAAGTTGCCCCCCCCCCCAAACCGGTGGGCTAGATCTGCCAGTGAAAGCGCCGATAGACTATGTACCGCGTTGCCAAGGATTAAGGTTGCAGTTAGCACTGGCGGATCTAACGCACCGGTTGGGGGGGGGCAACTTTCGGTTTTCGGCGTCAGCCCCCCCCCCAGTGGCGTACCTAGGAATTGCATCAGGGAAGGGGTCGAACGGATTTTGAGGATGCCCGTTCTCCCACGTGTTTTGGTTGAAAGGACCGGATTTCGACCACTATTTGGCAAAGGGGCCCATTTTAAAAATAATAATTACAATTTTTAAAAAATCATACTAATTGACAACATGATTTCCTGTGCAGGGGCCCCAGCCTACCTCCACCGTTTCTATGTTACCGGATTTTTGTTCTTATTTACCAAAGCGTTCACGCTCACGCTCAACGTCCTGTACCACGTCAACGTTCGTGCACGTGGACACTGGCGGATCCGGTTTTGTCAACTCTTGCTGTAAGCAGAACATGAGCAGCATGGAACCCTCGATGTGTGTCGGAATCTACTATGCTACTATGCTGGCTTCCAAACAACTATGTTTAAAGAAAATCCTTTAAAATTAGAGATTCTTTCATCCAGACGCTATTTTTTTACCTCGGCAAAAGTTACTGCATTTTAATTTAGTTGACTTCTGTTGGTTTCGGTGGGGCAAAAGACACTATGACCCCCCCCCCCCGTGTTAAGCGCTTCCCGGGGGCCATGGCCGGAATGGCCCCTCCCTGGATCCGCCAGTGGCAGTTAGCGTGCTCAATATGCGTGATGACACGCAGTAAGGTTCCTACCTAATTTAAAAATGCAAAATAATGCGGTTGAAAAAGCAAAGTTATTGGAGAGATAGGAACCCCCCCCCCACCTCCGGATCTCGAGTTTGAGTTCATACCTCTGGGCCACACGGCTAGGCGTAACCGCCCCCGAAGTTTGGGATTCTGGTTGCACAGTGTGCAAGAAAACTTTGACGCTATATACCACGATAGTTTCGATGGCTGGAGCAAAAATGGTAGATAGATTGGTGAAAGAAAGCGAAGCGATCCCTCTTTCAGTGCCAGAATCATGCGAATTGGCGTAATATAATCCGATATGTTTTTGTTCGGAAATCGCAACAGCTCCCTGTACAGCATAGGAATGGGGCTACATCGAACTGGTGACGTCACGATCAATCAGTCCGAAGAGTTTAAATCTTCTAATGAATATACCTGATTATATGCCTTGCTTGCAAGGTTCGTTTAGAAATTTCTTCAAGAATTACTTTCCTATTAATTTCTTCAAGAATAGGAATTATAATACCGTGTGCATGCAGCTTCTTCATTACTTTTGTATTGCATGGTATCATAAGCTGGCAGATATTTGACTCACATGTGGCTCTTGGTGCAGGTCGAGACTGGGGTGCTGCTTTTCAATATTGAATATATGCTAATTGTCATTGGGATATAGGTGGGTACCTAGGTGAATATCAAGCTTATAGTGCGATGGGTTGACTGCTGAAAATAAATATAGTTTGTGTATCCACAATCTCAATGAAAACAGAATGTTGTTGACAGGACTGGATTGTGTGCAAGTTTGACAATGACTGGAAATTGAATGGAATGAATTCAGTTCAAGCTCCATATGCATGTGCTTTTGCCATTGGCCATGTGTGGAAGCATAATTATGACATTGTTAATTGTTGTCTAGTGGCTTTGCAGATTTTTCAGACAATACGGTTTACAATGCATCATCGTCAGATAATCTCAACATTTTATGATGTAAATTGTGCTTGCAAAGTGGAGGGAAATCCAACTCCTTTGTTTTACCACAATATTTTAAATTTAGCAGCAAAAGGTGGAGAGTCAATCCACTATCCAATCCAAATCTGTTTCATTTCAGTACAAAATGTGCTGATTGACATCAACTAAGTTTTGTAAGTAGCATGGTGTTTTTCATTTTTTCCTTTAACTTTCTTCTCAGCATAAAAATAGCATAGGTTATTGAGGGGGGGGGGGCAAATCAACATTGAGGGGGCCAAGATCAACATTGGTGGGCATGGCCCCCACAAAAGGATACAACTCGACGCCCCTGATTACCATCAACTATTTGCAACATTTTATGATGTAAGTTGTCCTTCCACAGGGGAGGGAAATCCAGCTATTTTGTTCTTGTTTTTTTTTGCACTCAATTTGGAATTTTGTAGCAAAAGGTGGAGAGTCAGCCCACTATCTAATCCAAATCTGTTTCTTTTCAGTACAAAATGTGCTGGCTAACATCAACTACATTTTCTATGTACCATGGCCATGGTATTTTTGTGTTATTTTTTCCTTTAACTTTTTTATCAGCATAAAAAGAGCATGGGTTTTGGGGGGGCCCAAATCAACATTGGTGGGGGGGCAAGATCAACATTGGTGGGGCCATGGCCCCCACAAAAGGATGCAAATCGACGCCCCTGTTGCAGCGCCTCTGGGATTGGACCCCACCTGGAAACTGAAGGTGCTGATGCCATTATATGGAACAACCTCCAGATGTGGCACTGGTAGTACTGGGACCCATTCTGCTGCCGGGAAAATAATTCGCCCTTGCAAAGTCCCTTTGGCCGTCAAGAGCCCCTCGGGCAATCGGACTCCTGAGTGCCGATACCCTTCGGGTGTTAAGACTCGCTATGGTTGTCATGAAGCCGATTGGCTGCCGGGCGTCGTAGCACCCGGCTGTTGGGTTCATCGGCTGTTCTGCCGGGCTCTTTCGCTGTCATGGGCGCACTTCAGCCGTTGGTAATATATAGTTTCATTCGTGTTAAACTTCTACTTAGCTAACCTCTTGACTTTCGGGTCCTTTCGGTAGCCTTGGGTTGTGGAATCCCTCCGGCTGCTGGACCTCTCCAGTTTGGCTGTAGGGTCGTTTCGAACGTTAGGACCAATTCTGTTACCCATTCTGCTTTCATCCGTACATAATCCCTTTGATCATCAAGGGCTCCTTCCGGTGTTCGGTCTTCTCTACTCGGTGGTGTCCAACCTCTTTGTGCGTCCGAGGCCCTCAATGGCGTAGCAAGAACTTTTTGGGGGTGACTCCCACTGCCGAAAAAAAACTCCCACTGCATTTTACGGAGACGGTTTTGGGCGTGCGACCGCACAGCCCGTGCGAGCTGTGCCACCAGATTGTACAGCCACATGAGTTGTGCTGCAAGATTGTACAGCTCGCACGAGCTGTTCCACCAGACTAAGTCAACAGAAGCTGCATCATAAGACGGTACATCCACAGGCATGGGTGTAGCTTTTCATGCATTTGGCAGGGCACTCGCCCCCCCCCCATGTTAGATTTGCCCTCCAAATAATTTCAACTTAACATGGGACTATATGTGGTATTCCTCGCAATCCATTTGGGTTGGCCTATCATCTTCATGCATTCTGCCCTCCCAATAGTTTTCAGAAGCCTACACCTATGGCCACAGGAGTTGTATTACCACACTGTTCAGCCACAATAACTGTGTCACAGGACTATGCAGCCACAGGAGCTGTGCTATCAGACTACACAGCCCACATGAACCGTGCCACCAGAGTGTGCCACCACATGAACTGTGCCAACCGAGCTGTGTCGCTAGACTGCACATCCACAGGAACCAGGGGTGTAGGATACTATTCAGCTGGGAGGGCTCCAGCCCCCCCCCCCCCAAACTTTGGATGATCCATGAACAATTCAAGCGATGCTGCAGAAATATCGAGCACGACATACTACTCGTATTCAACATACGTAGGTGTAAGATTTCCCAAAATGTATGAGTGATGACGATATTCTCGCGGTTCTTCTAAGTATTGTTTAGTATAGGTGGCGACTGTCCTCTTTGACGAATTGAAATAGTACAAGCAACCCTATTTTAAGTTTTCTCAAATCGATAATCACACTCATCATTTAACACTGATCGCAATGTGGAATTTGCTATGATGGTTACATGCTGTTTCTGTTCGTACTGTTATTAATCCGTTTTGATCGACGGAAATGTGAGGTAACATACGAGTATATAAATATAAATATATAAATATATATAAATAAAAACAAATATAAATATCGTATATAAATATAAATATCGTATATAAATATAAATATCGTATATAAATATAAATATCGTATATAAATATAAATATCGTATATAAATATAAATATCGTATATAAATATAAATATCGTATATAAACATCATAAAAAACAAATAATGCAATGAGGCAGAATGCGAAGCGAAAAGGGAAGAAGTCGTTTCGGGACTAATTGGATTCTCGGTATTCGACAGTAGTTCTTAATTAACCATTCACTCATTATTCCGTCCCCGGATAGGCTAAGTTCATGGAAAACTGGAAAAAGGAAAATAATAGTCATGAAATTAATGTTTTCTTTTCAAGATGGCAAAATAAAGTGGCCCAAATTCGGGGAGAAATTAGTATTTGTGGTACCCTAGGTTGATCGACACAGGGCTGAGCCCATCGAACTGATCTTGCGATCCTACACTCCTGACAGGAACGGTTCGACCAGACTGTACAGCCACAACTGTGCCGCCAAACGGATGGCACGAGACGACCGTACACATTGCCGCTGCTCTCACGACGGATAATATTCCATTTCGGGATAATATATGAAAAGACATCTGCGTATTATTTTCCTAAATGCTTGAAATCACATTTTAGAAGTTGTTTTATCGTAGATTATTGCCAATTTTGCAAAAGCACCCCAGTAATGCACCTATCGCTCGGCAGCTTGATAGTAAACGGGACGGTCCCAGACTGGGCTGACGTCACTTCCAGTGCACCGGAAGGGAGCTTGCTGGCCACTCTGTTATGGTGCCCTGTTTTTGTTTAACGACCTGCCTTCTGGAATTCACTCGCAATGTCTAATGTTTGCTGATAACGTCGACATTTTCAGGAGGGTAGCGTCTGTGGATGACGCGACCGCTTGCAGAGAGATAATGATCCCCTCTGCAGATGGTCCGCGACACTGGATGCTATCCTTGAACCCTCTGAAATGTTGGTCTCACGATGACTCTCCATCGTACTCCTGTGTGCTTCAAGTACAAGGTGCACGATACGACGCTGCAGCATGAGGCTGTGATGCGAGACCTGGATGTGTACCTGGACAGCAAATTGGCATTCGCACAGCATGTGCAGAGAACTGTGTCAAGTGAGCCGAGTGCTAGGGCTGCTGATTAGATCCATGCAAGCAGGAATACCTGGTAGTATGTTGTTGAATATGTGAAAAAATTCCTGCAATCCATAACTAAATAAAAGTTGCACATATCACATGGTAGCATTTCATTTTTTAAGTCATACACACTTGGACATGACCTTACAACAACGCAACTAAACCAGGAGTTGATGTAATGCAACAGATGTATGGATATTACCACCTTATATTATGTTCTGAAAAGACTATAAAGCAGATTATGTGCCAGCTCACTGGCGGATCTAGCCCACCGGTTTGGGGGGGGCCAACTTTCGGTTTTCGGCGTCAGGCCCTCCCCCAGTGGCGTACCTAGGAATTACATCAGGGGAGGAGTCGAACGGATTTGGAGGGTGTCCCTCTCCCGCTATTTTTGGTTAAAAGCACCGGATTTCGACCACTATTTGGCAAAGGGGCCCATCTGAAGAAAAAAATAATAATTGACAACATAGTTTCCTGTGTAGGGGCCCCAGCCTACCTCCACCGTTTCTATGTAACCGGATTTTTGTTCTTGCTTACCAAAACGTTCACGTTCTCGTTCAACGTCTTGTACCACGTCAACGTTCATGCACGTGTACACACTGGCGGATCCGACTTTGTCAACTCTTGCTGTAAGCAGAACTTAGAGCATGGAACCCTCGATGTGTGTTAGAATCTACTATGCTACCACACTGGCTTCCAAACAATATTTTTTTAACTTTAAAATTGGAGATTCTTTCATCCAGACGCTACTTTTTAACCTCGGCAAAGGTTACTGCATTTTAATTTAGTTGACTTCTGTTGGTTTCGGGGGGCCAAAGGCACCATGGCCCCCTTTTAAGGCTTCGGGGGGCATGGCCGGAATGGCCCCTCCCTGGATCCGCCAGTGTAAATACATACCTCCTGTTGCTATTCTTCTCGAAAAAATCAGTCAATGTAGCCTGTCTGTTCATCTTAGCAACCCCAACACCAACATACGAGACATGCTGCTCAACTGAGCTCAACTGGTCACTGCACAAACATCCTGTTCAAATTTCGCTTTCGAAATCTGGCTCACTGGGTCCACTTGCCCGTTACTGGCTAAACAAACTTCATGAACCTATCTGACGAAGGAATAATGAAACTGCTGATTTCGTCATCTCTTGCTGTAAGCAGAACTTCAACAGCATAGAACCCTCGATATGTCAGAATCTACTCTGCTACCATATTGTGCTTCCAAAAAATTAGTAAAAAATACCTGTAAAATTGGAGATTATTTCACCCGGAACGCTATTTTTTAACCTCAGCAAAGATTACTGCATTTTAATTCAGTTTACTTTCGTTGGTTTGGGGGCCGAAAGATACTATGGCCCCCTTTGAAGCGCTTGGGGGGCATGGCCGGAATCCCCCTGGATCCGCCAGTGTGCCAGCTAGTACCAAAATACATTCATACTAGAGTTTCACTGTGGTTCTTTTGCTGTTAACATATTTAACATCGATTTCATTAATATTGCCTACAGTAGGAAATTATAAAGGTTGATGGCAATAACGTAACACAATCAAGGTAAGACGTACAATTTGCAAGTGCAAGTTCCTTGCCTTGATATTACGTAGCCATGTATTATATATGGCCTTATTCCTAGCTGCCATACACTTCAACATTTACATGTATTTTGATCATTGAAGCATAAAATTACTGCCACGATACATACATAGCGTGACTGTAGTATGCAATAAAACGTACAAATTCCCACATTTCAATGGATTTTCACAGTTTGGCACAGCACACAAATATCCAACCTTTTCAGTGAGATGTCTGGGTATTATCGGTGCTGGTATCCAACATAGCAAAATACTTATTTCCATCATTTATTATGGTAGCATAGATACAACAATGAAGTCCACAACCTATTATATCAACTTCAAGTGCGAGAACGCTTGTCAGAATCTCAGAATCCCCGAGAGGATTAGGCGCTCGTGGTGCGACCTGACAAGGTCACACGAGGAGTGATATGAAGAGTGATGATGCGACGAGTAACTCGAGCGATGCTTGTCATGTGACCTGAGAAGGCACATGACGAGCATGGCAACTGACTCGAGTGGATCTTCAGCTGGGTAACTGCGTAGTGACATTGACAGCACGTTAAACATTGAATTCAAATTATGTCGTTCAACAGAAATGGCTCGGTAAGAAGGTGGTGCCATGGTATATGTAACAATCTCTGCTTAGCAAAGACACTGATCCCAGAATCTATTCAATGAAGACATTTTGATTAAAAGTACAAAACACCGAATTACAACGGAGACTAATACCAAGGCTTTTCATCGTCCAGTGATGTGTACGTCCAGGCTGATATTCAAGAACCCTGAAGATAATGAGATGAATTTAGGCCAATTGCAGGGTGTATGTTTCTGAACACTACTTCTGGTGCAAGCAGTTAAATGGGCAAATGAAAGTTGATTTTGTGCGATGTACTCCATAGACGTCATGGTTAAGCTATAATCATTGGGGCATGCGCAATGGCGTATCGAAGGGAGGGGGCATTGGAGCAGTCCCCCTCCCCATAAGAGGTTGTGGGCCCAAATAATCGCGCCTGGGTTCGGAAAAATAGCGCCATGCTCCCTAAAAATCATGCTGGGGCCCACAAAAATCACTTTGGAGCCGCCAAAAAGTCGCGCAAGGATCCCTGAAAATGAGGCTGGGGCCTCCCAAAATCCCACCAAGGTCCCTGAAAATCAGATTGAATGCCTCAAAAATCGTCCCGGAACCCTAAAAATGACGCTGATGGCTCCAAAATGTGGGATAGGGTCCCTAAAAATACCGTTGGGCCTCCAAAAAGTCGCGCCGGTACCCCGAAAAGTCGCGCCAGGGCCCCATGAAATCACGCTAAAGCCTTAAAAGGTCGGACCGTGCCCCTGTAAATCACGCTAGGGGCCAAAAGGTTTCTCCGGACCCCCCGAAGATGACGCTAGGCCCGAAAAAGACTGGCCGGGCCCTCAAAATCACACTGGGTCCCAAAAGGTCGGGCCGGGGCCCCTGATAATCGCGCTTGGGGCACACAAAGTTTGACCGGTGCCCCTGAAAACCACGCTGGGAGCAGAAAATGTGCCGTGGTCCTTGAAAATCACGATGGGGGCCGCAGAAAGACTGTCTGGGCCGCAGAAAATCGCGCTGAGGGCTCAAAAGGTCGCGCCTGGGCCCATAAAATCACGCTGGGGGCGAAAAAAGGTCATGCCGTGGTTCTTGAAAATCACAACGGGGACTCAAAACGTTGGGCCGAGGCCACTGAAAATCACGCTGAGCCTGAAGGTGCCAAAACGTCGCACCCGGGCCCCTGGAAATCACGCTAGGGGCTTGACAGGTTGTACCGGGGCCCCAAAAGTCTCATCGGGAACACCCAATAAATGAAGCCGGGGCAACGGAAAAAACAGTCTGGACATGGAAAATCACTTTGGGGTCCTAACGGTCGATCTAAAAGAGACCAGAGCATGTTGGACCCCCAAAGACGTGTCGAGGCCACTAAAACACGCGATAGGCATCCTAACAAATGAAGACATTGTCCAAAAATCGCCGTTAGACCAAAAAACGTCGCGCCGCTGCACTTTGAAATCACATTAGGGGCCCAAAAAGTCCCGCCGGAGCCCCACAAGTCGCAGCTGGCTTCCCAAAAATCAATTGCTAACCGGAATGTTACTCTACGGCCGCAAAAATTGCGTCAGACCCCAAAAACGCGTCTGGCCCCGGATAAGAATCCAATGTCTGCATCGCTTTACTGCGTAAAATAACAAGAAATTGATATGGAATAACAGAAAATTGCATTCCGCTTCAATTCATGATCTTCTGTACTCCATTGGGTTTTTCTTTCATCTATAAGTTATCTCCGAAGTTAGGTGTTAGTTAGGTGTCGAAAGCGCATCCCTGTTTTTTTGCACACCATCAGTTAGCTTCGGTTTCACTTCGTTCGCGCTAGATGGCAATCGCTCAAAGATTCTTGAATGTTCTTATTTACACAGTCAGCTGGCTAATATGAGTCGCTGGCAAGGCGATATATACCGTCGCTGGGCATTATACGGTTATGGCGCAGAGGGTTTTGTTGTAGTTTATAGCAATCTTTGGCACCGGAACAGCTCTCAAGCTGGTTTGAGACATTAGTTTCAAGTATTATGGAGATATTTCATATGTATTTAGAGTGGAATTCTGAGGAATGTTTCTGTATGCATTTTCAATCGATATTTATAGCACTTATCATCAATAGTGAGACATTTTGGCACATGAACACGTGACGAGTAGCTTGATATAAGAATGCCGAGAGGATATCGGAAGCGATGCGAGAAAAAGCTGCGTAAGGTGTCATTTTGCACCAAACTGTGGGAAATTCAGAACACTAAAAAGCATGATACGACTGTTTCGAAAACCAGTATGCAGTGTCAAGCAGCCCATCTGTAGCCTCATTTCTCCGTCTAGGTGGGTCCCAACCACGGGTGTTGATTTCTTTTTTTTGTGGGGGGGGGCAAAATACATGAAGGCAATGGGGGATTTCCGGGCAATGGGGGATCCCCACAGGTATTTTTTTTTTGTGGGGGGAGGATTTCCCCCTTAACACTACATAAAACAACACCCGTGGTCGCAACTCACAAGCGCAGGTCCAGCAGTACGGTCCTACCTATTTAAGATAATCTTGTGCCTTTGCCTTCCAAAGTGGCCAAAATGCAAAATAAACAAATTTGGACGAGATGCCATCGGCCCCACATCACTTAAACACATCACTTAAAATCCTGGACACGCACCGGGGCGAAAGCATGACATTGGATGAAAATTGGTTAGAGTTAGGTCGCCTCTGGGACAATTTCACCGTTCACAATCATTAACATGATAAATCGATGATGTTATAATTGACACATTGCAGTGAAATGCCCCCACCTCATGTATTCCAGCTTTCTAAAAAAGTAAATAGAGGCACAATTTGTTCACACAATAAACAATACTGCGCCTGTTAAAGCAGTGTTAAAATCTCCTTGGTTCAGCATATGCCCAGATGTCATTGCTTACTCACAGCACGCCATAAAACTTCCAGGGTCCAAAAGTTTGGCTGACAGAATATTGCCAGTCTTTGAGCATTGTTGTTGGTGACCAGGCACCCATAAAGAAATAGGGAAAGCACAAACGTTTGTCGGTAAATGATCATCTTACGCAAACCTAACCAATAGATGAATGCGCTGCCTAATTTATGTTGGTAAACAGACAGACGAACAAACACACAAACATTTATGCACATTCATCAGACAATATGAGGAAGACGAAATGCTAGCACCAGGACTCTCTGCCAGCAGAAGACGGCACGTGGAAGCGAGAGTCGGCGTCATCGTCACTGACGTCTACGCCATCATCATCGTACATGTCTGCCAGTCTCCTGAAGCGTGGACCGAGCTCTTGCAGGTAGTTGAAGTCCTGGTCCCCATCGGTGGTTCCTGTATCCGTCAATCCGGTCAGCAAGACAGTCCAGATTTTTGTTGTGACTCAGACAGTAAAATGATACCAGTCACATAGCGATCAACAAAACGTTAAGTTTTTCCATGAGGCGCCCGGACGTCACGATCGCATGGAGGCTGTTTCATGTTTGCCCTCGCTCTGTCATTCCATGAAATGGCAGCTGAATAGGCAAGTCGTACAAAGGACTTTCAGGAATTATAATTTAAGGGCAGTCAGTGTACACACTCTAAAAGGATCGCATACTGTGAAGGAAGCGTTCTACCCGGTGGCAGACCGCACCTTGTCTCACTCTTGTAACCGTGCAACTTAAGGCGTATAATAGTGTTGACGAAGTCTACCCGCAGTCACGTGAGTCGAGCACGACCTCACCCCACCACCTGATACAGCCGCCCGCCCCAGACGGCCGTGCCCCACCACCTGATACAGCCACCGTCCGTTCCAGGTAGCCGCGCCCCACCACCTGATACAGCCGTTGGCACCAAACGGCCGCGCCCCACCACCTGACACAGCCACCGTCCGTTCCAGATAGCCGCGCCCCACCACCTGATACAGCCACCGTCCGTTCCAGATAGCCGCGCCCCACCACCTGATACAGCCGTTGGCTCCAGATGCCCGCGCCCCACCACCTGATACAGCCTTCGGCCCCAGACGGCCGCGCCCCACCACCTGATACAGCCGTCGGCCCCAGATGACCGCACCCCACCACCTGATACAGCCGTCGGCCCCAGACGGCCGCGCCCCACTACCTGATACAGCCGTCGGCCCCAGACGGCCGCGCCCCACCACCTGATACAGCCGTCGGCCCCAGATGACCGCGCCCCACCACCTGATACAGCCGTCGGCCCCAGATGACCGCGCCCCACCACCTGATACAGCCGTCGGCCCCAGATGACCGCGCCCCACCACCTGATACAGCCGTCGGCCCCAGATGACCGCGCCCCACCACCTGATACAGCCGTCGGCCCCAGACGGCCGCGCCCCACCACCTGATACAGCCACCGTCCGTTCCAGATAGCCGCGCCCCACCACCTGATACAGCCGTCGGCCCCAGATGACCGCGCCCCACCACCTGATACAGACCGTCCGTCCAGATAGCCGCGCCCCCCCCCCTATTCCCGCCCAGATGACCGCGCCCCACCACCTGATACAGCCACCGTCCGTTCCAGATAGCCGCGCCCCACCACCTGATACAGCCACCGTCCGTTCCAGATAGCCGCGCCCCACCACCTGATACAGCCGTCGGCTCCAGATGGCCGCACCCCACCACCTGATACAGCCACTGTCCCAAACGAACCCGAGTTGATGGAGGACAGTGAGCCGGCCGAACTTCCGCCGCCCTCGTACGCGTAGTTGCGCACGTCGTCGGCGGGCCACGCAGCGTCCTCGTCGGCATCGGCCGCCTTCCTGCGGTCGTCCAGCAGGCCGGCCGTCGAGGAGGGTCGCTCGGCGACGCCAGCCAGTGTGCCGTTCTCTTCTGGAAGCCAACCGGCCACGTTATTGCCCGTCCGGGCGGCACTGCATCATCGCTCGTCATTATCATTCTCTGAGCAGGCTGAGGCAGCCCCGGTCGGGTCCAGCCTGATCTACTATCAACGGTACTCAATGATGCGACCAACTAGCAAATGTGTCTGTCGAACAGCAGACAACCACACTTCATGCACGTGTGTGACGTTTCACGGCACCACATTTTCAGTGTGCGAATGTGAGCTGCCGATGACCGACCGCGACCTTCGCCCACTGGATGGGTTTTGACAGTGGTCATCGGGCACCAAAAATCCACTTCCAGTGGACGCATCCCAGATACCAAATACGCCGCCAGTCAGCTGATCGCTGTAATCATGGCGCTTCACCCGGAAGTGTTGTCCCAGCTGGTGCAGACTGGTGCATACACTACACGGCTGAGTTGTGTGAACCTCTCTGCAGATCCGCACTCACTGTGTGCAGCGTCAGCCATCTGCAGGGTGCTCAGGTCGTACAGGTTGTTGTCCTTCTCGAAGTCCCCTTCCTCGGCGATGTTGATGCTCTGGCCCAGCTTACTGGGTAACTCCGTATAGGACTTCGGCGACCTTCGTCGGCGCACCACGAACACCGCCAATATCATCGCTGTCGACACAGTGCACCAGTCTGCATCTGCTCAACACCCACAGGCAGCCGGACGGAGCACCCTCGCCGCCACTGGGATGAATCCCGCCCACACGCGGTATTCTACAATGCTGATAGGAAGTTAATTAAGGCAGGAATACATCATTGCCGTGCAGAGCATTAGCGTGGTAGCGCCTCGGGGCATTTTAATGCAATTTGTGTTGTCATTTCATTGTAAAATCCCCCGAACTTCTGCCTCTTTTTACGCACAGATTTACAAATGACACCTTGGAACTGCGGACCTCTTCTTGCATCTGACGTGGACGATCGACAGAGGGCGAATGTAGGGTAACCAATGCCGCATGGGATGTTTGGGATAGTGCCGCCCGGGATCTCACGCAGATGTCTGTCATCCTGGTGTAGGCTGAGCTATGCTAAGTTTGGCAACGTTATGTTTTCTCATGAATCATAGCAAAGCATGAGTGCTACACATGCATCACATGGCACGGCGTCCTGTCTTTTCCCTGACAGAAAAGAAATTAAATTTACTGCTAAATGCAGACGACACAGTCTTCCACCTCATCGGACCATGCAATACGTACCAAGCACAAAAAGCAGTGAGCACAGCACCACGGCTAAGAAGCTAGACGAAGCGTAAATAACAGGGACGGGCAGAATATTCTCGTCGCAGTAACTGCTGTATTCCTCTCCGTAAGCTGGGTTGCTCAAATCATACACCTGTAAAAGGCATAGTATCAACGGCATACAATATTACACATTTAACACACATGCCGTTGACGGCAAAGGGAAATTGCTTTTCATCTTTCATCATATTTCTGATTTTCCGACCCAAACGTATAATTCAATAATGGACCTCAGAGTGAAAAATCATGAACTAAGCACTTTGCAGTATAGCTAATATGATGCGATGATAGCCACATGCCCATAACACCGAAACTCTACTACAACTCGCATCTATTATTTATTGTTCATTCTTGGCATATGAACAACAGTAGCCTATTACGACTGAGCTTAACAGAATATTGTAAATCAGCAGTTAAGCATGTTACAAGCCATGGAATGCACGAAAAAGGAATCGACGGGAATAATGTGAAACGCATCATTAAAATGGCATCCGCTTAACATTGAAATACCAAGACAGTACGAATACATTCATTTTCAGCCACATTACCTCGGATATCGAACCTGTTGCCGATATTCTAAGCTGGGAAAATAGCACGCCTACGATAAACGCAGAACTTCATTTAATCAATCCAGATCGGTCAATGCACAGCAGCCCAGGGTGACTATTTCGCTAATAGTGTGTGGAGTACGGCCATACCTGACTAAGGAAGGTGACATTCTCCAGACAGCCAAAGAAGCCGGCTGACCCAGGGGCCTCTACCCAGGCCATGAAGGGCCGGATGCGGTCCAGGGAGACTGCCGAACCCCCCAGCTGCAGCGGAGTGGCGACATTCAGGAAGGCGTTGCGGACGCCGCTGGCCGACGGCGCTCGGATACTGTCCTGGCACACGGGCATGCCCTTACAGCTGTCCACGCGCACAGAGATCACCTGCGGGGCACACCGAACACACTCGGTGTCAGCTAATCCACCCATATGTCGGGCACATCCAACCCTTCCGTGCTTCTGGAGAGCATGTCCAGCATGAGCTCCTCCATCCCTCTGGTGAACGTGCCTCGTGCGTGTCAGCTTATCCACCCATCTGTCGCAAGCAGCACCTAACTCAACTTCACCTGACACTGCAGCTCCCGGCTTAATTTTCAATCACTTCTCGAATGCGTCAGTCTGTCACATAGTGGTGCGCCTCCAGAGACGCGTGTTCCAGTCATGCAGCATCGACGTAGCGCTGGCCGCGCCTGTGTGTCGCCTGCCGCAGCGGTACGAGGTCATTACCTCGGTGCTCCACTCGACGTCCACGCGGTGTCGCCGGCCATCGTCCACCCGGATCTGGGCACTAGCCACGGCCGTGCCCGTGCCGTAGTTCACGAACACTCGCAGGCGGCCCTTCAGCAGATCAACGGCGAAGAAATCTGCAGGCCAAAGAAACGTATCAGGACGGTCACCGGAACGCACTTATTCGTAATCACCCTATAGACCTTCAACAACGGCGCCGTTGTCGGCAACAAAACATCAAGTTTAATGCACTACAGTTAGGAAATTCTCAAGGTTACAAACACTGTTCTATGGAAATAGCTGCATGGTTAATTTTCACAGGGGTGTAGCGAGGATTTAAACGACGATTGAGGGAAGGTAAGTAAAACTGTGCACCGGTTACGTTATTGCCCGCCCGGGCAGCACTGCACCATCGCTCATCATTATCATTCTCTGAGCAGGCTGAGGCAGCCCCAGTCGAGTCCAGCCTGACATACGCTCAACGGTACTCAATGATTCGACCAATTAGCAAATGTGCTGTCGAACAGTAGACGGCCACACTTCATGCACGTGTGTGACGTTTCGCGGCACCACATTTTCAGTGTCCGAATGTGAGCTGCTGATGACCGACCGCGACCTTCGCCCACTGAATGGGTTTTGACTATGGTCATCGAGCATGTGAGAAAGAGAACCCTGTCCATAGACGTTGTGAGAGTTCCAGCTATTAACCCGATTTCGTTGCATGAAGAGAACATACATAGTAGTTTGCCACCTTTACCCGATCCATGCCTCTTCAAAAAATTCATACGACCTTGAGATTGAGCTTGATTTTGATCCAGATCCGGAAAAGCAACATCGGGAAAACAGTATTTTTCACCACTGAGAGGAGGAACAAGCATCCCCACATAGCAGTGGTGGATACAGGGGGCAACTGGGGGCACGTGCCCCCTCGCCTCCGATAGAAACTTGGCGCCCCTTCGACTACAAAAGGCACCCATTCAGGACGCTTGAGTGCACACTCCCCACTGAACAAGTTTTTCAGCTGATTGTGCCCTCGGAGTAGAAAAGATGCATCCTTCGGAAAAGTGGCGCCTTTTCGGAACAAGTGCCCGATAAAACTGCCTGGATCCGACCATGCCACATGGCTATGCATATGGGACAGTGCTATTTAACCCTCCCCAGAATACCCATCCAAAGTATATCCAACATTTCCTGAGGAACTTCTTCCAGACTGTCTCAGCCCTCCCCCGCAGGAGTATATGCGCGGTGCCTCTCACCTTGAACGTCTGTGGTCGGCTCGGCCATGGGCCCGTTGTACATGATCAGACCGGCGTCCTGGCTCGTGGTCAGGTCGAAGCTCAGGTGAGACGCGTTACAGGCCGTCAGGTGAGAGAACCAGGCATAGCCGGCGCCCTTGAAGTGGATAGTGAGACCCTCGCAGTGCGATCCAGAAAATCCGTCCGGACAAACGCACCTGGCGGCACCACATGTCACCACAGGTCACGGCCGAGCCGTACACATCATATGTGACCACTGACCCGTCCGGACAGACGCACCTGGCGGCACCACATGTCACCACAGGTCACGGCCGAGCCGCACACATGACCACTGACCCGTCCGGACAGACGCACCTGGCGGCACCACATGTCACCACAGGTCACGGCCGAGCCGCACACATGACCACTGACCCGTCCGGACAGACGCACCTGGCGGCACCACATGTCACCACAGGTCACGGCCGAGCCGCACACATGACCACTGATCCGTCCGGACAGACGCATCTAACGGCACCACATGCCACTGCAAATCACTGCGGATTTTCTGCATCAACAAGGATGACTTTAAACTAGCACACGGTAAATATGGATGGAAACAGTTCATTGTGGTTGGCCACAGGAACATAATGAAAGAACTTCAAGACGAGATGCTAGAAGGTAACGCTGCTGGTTGACACTGCATACAACGCGTGCAAAAGCAGTGCTAGATGTCCACAATGTTAAATAAGGCGTCTCCACGCCCCTCCCCTCTACTCAACGCCCCCACGTGCGTCGCGACGGAGATCGTCTGTCACCCGTAGTGATGTTACGGTGCATGCCATCACCTGTACGGCGGGATGTTGCTGGGTGTTGCACCGTTGAGACAGTGGCTCTGGGATGGCGCCTTCTCACACTCTCCGCAGGTGTACTGCATCTCTGTCCGAACTCCTGGTGGCATAAAACGGCGACCACCGTACAACTGAGCAAGGTAAGTGGCTGAGCGTTGCTCGGTAACAATTCATGTGAGGAAATATTTCGAGCAGGCGCGTGCAGAAAACCATCCCAGCGACCATCACCATCACACAATTCCTCCATTCAGGCATACTGAATGGTAGAGACCAACAAGGCAATACCATTTGTAGGTTAAAGTGCATTGATGCATATTTGGCGAGAGGCTAGGGGCATGCAGAACACATACCGTGATGAGGACTGAATAGAAGAGCACTCATCTACAATCTCTGCATGCTTGATAGCAATACTAGAAGAGGTTTCGTTATGTGAAATGCGTAATGGATGTTCCTGTCATCACTCTTCACAGATCACACTTCATCCAATCTTTACTCCTATTGGTTTATCGCTCATTACAAATATTGCTGAATGGAAACCCAAATAGCACACACATTCCTCACATGATCATTAAAAGTTGTCCACAATTTCTTTACGTAAAGCGAACATCGCAATATCCCTGACAGAATGACAGTCTGCAGCAAATTGCTTGGAAATCTTACCAACAATGCTGGATCTGTTGGTCAGAACCGTATGTGGTTCGCCATCATAAATAATGAGCTCCGAGTAGCAGCTTCCGCGGCAAGTTTTCTCGTAAATGCAGTCGTTTATGCCAATCTGTTCAATCTGAATCTTCAATGTCTCCTCCAGCTGCAACAGCAGACCAGACATAGCAGGCGAGTGGAGATGGCGGATGAAACTCTTGATGCTATTGTACGAATGAAATGGAAAGGAGTGTTGATGAATGGACAGATAAGGCTACATCTGATATTTATCAGAACGCGTTTCGGACAAGGACACCAACACAAACGGCAGACCTTTCATACATTACAGTGGTAATTTTTGAAGCATGTCTTCCCTTCACACAAATTTAACTGTCTCACACAGTTACCAAATGATTTTGCAATTTACGGACATACATAAACGCACTGCACCAAGCACTCAGAGGTCGCTCACCTTCTTCTTGTTTTCAGCCACAACACCGTCCATCCTCTCGCGACGGTAGTAGGGTGAGCCGTGCACTGCGTAGCGCACGTCGACGCCACCTGCGTCATTGTTCTGCACGCCGAACATGTCGACGTTCCGAGGCGATGTGCCGAACAACTGCGCCAGCTCCGAGGTCAGCGTCGAGTACACGGACCGGGCCTGCCACATCGAAAGCCACGTAAGTCGGCAGACAGGCCACATAGTGCCTCATGGGTGGAAATCCGGTCAACTGGGAGGGATAGTACGATCGAGTGAGTGAGTGAGAGAGCGAGAGCATGATAAATATATATATATATATATTTTTTTTTTTTTTTTTTTTTTTGTGTGTGTGTGTGTGTGTGTGTATGTGTGTCTGTATTCAGATACATAGATAGAGGTATGGATGGGAAAATAGAGGTAAGAGTTTTTAGTGTAACTGTGTTCCATAAATTCGTTTGGCTGTCCGTAATCGTAATTGATATAATCCCGTAGCCTTGCATTGTAAAGTGTACCTAAACGTAACACATCGTCACCGCCACTAAACAGACCACCCTTCTGAAGGCTGTCGACATGATTGACGTCGTGTTCTCGCTCACCAATCCGTACCGGGTCTCCCGAAGTCACTAGGGCCGTGCGGCCCCGACAGTCGTCTTAATCATCTGAGCGAGCGACCGCTGCTACCGTGCGCGCTTCCCACTAAATTCGGCTTCTAATTCATGGAAAGCGTATCCGGCTTCTTCCGAGGAGAAGTACTGTACGGTGGCTGTGTTCTCGTGGATCGTGAGTGCTGCGCATACAGGCAGCAAAAGGTACTGGTACTTTCGTGACTGGAGTTATCGCGAACGAACAGATTGCTGACTTTCGCGTGCCAATAAGGACTTTCCTACATAGAGGTAAGAGAGAGGTAAGAGAGAGGTAAGAGAGAGAGAGAGAGAGAGAGAGAGAGAGAGAGAGAGAGAGAGAGAGAGGAGAGAGAGAGAGAGAGATAGAGATAGAGGTATATATATTATATTATATATATATATATATATATATATATATATATATATATATATATATATATATATATATATATATATATATATATATATATATATATATATATATATATATATATATATATATATATATATATATATATATATATATATATATATATATATATATATATATATATATATATATATATATATATATATATATATATATATATATATATATATATATATATATATATATAGAGAGAGAGAGAGAGAGAGAGAGAGAGAGAGAGAGAGAGAGAGAGAGAGAGAGAGAGAGAGAGAGAGAGAGAGAGAGAGAGAGAGAGAGAGAGAGAGAGAGAGAGAGAGAGAGAGAGAGAGAGAGAGAGAGAGAGAGAGAGAGAGAGAGAGAGAGAGAGAGAGAGAGAGAGAGAGAGAGAGGGAAACATACATGGCGATACAAATATTACGAAGACTCGCGTGCGTGAGGATAATTAGGGTTAAGTGAATGGAAAAGGGCAATCCGTTCAGTAACTAGGATGAGAGATCTCTCCGATTTGAAACGCAAATAGATCCTGAGGTTAGTAATAGGCGCAGCTTGAGTAGAGCTGATGACCTCACATTTTTCGCAGGCGATGAAACGAACTGCTCGGCAGTAACGTCTTTGATACGGATGGATCCAGACTGCTCAACTGCCTCACGAGGCAAAAGTCGCACTTCTATGGTAACATTGGCCATCACATTTGAATCAAACTTCTTGTCGTGCACCTGAAAAACAGCCAACATATCACGCTTGTTGTACATATGCTAAACGTAAACGGGACGGATCCGCTTCCGCGTTGCATGATTGGATGATTCCACTGCAATTGGGCCGCTTTTCAAGATATTTGCGGTCATGCACGCTACCCTTGGTTTGGCCTTGTGGCAGTGCCTAGTCTGCGTGGTTCTTAGCTCGGGTGGATATTGTCCGTACAACTCACAATGTACACTAGCAACAGCATTATCTCTTGCCAAACATTTATCCGTCGCCACCAGAAACCTTCGCCTCCTGACTCCTCAATCGACAGTTGCGAACCTTCTGACAGCTAACCTTGAATTTGAGCGGATAAGTGCCGTTGGATGTGCCGTACTTCATAGTAATGCTGCCCGTGTCCTGATCAAGCTGGAAGTGATGGGTGTCCGGGTCGCCTTGCCA